>PVKU01001809.1:0-268588 GCA_004027475.1 Anoura caudifer | reverse complement strand
TCTCCTTTATTATTTGTTCAAATAAGTTTTCCACTTGTTGCTCTTCCTCTTCCCCTTCTGGTACCCCTATAATTCGGATGTTGGGATGTTTCAAGATGTCCTGGAGGTTCCTAAGCCTCTCCTCATTTTTTTGAATTCTTGTTTCTTCCTTCTTTTCTGTTTGGTTGTTTCTTTCTTCCTTCTGGTCCACTCCATTGATTTGAGTCCCAGTTTTCCTCCCATCTCTGTTGGTTCCCCATGTGTTTTTCTTCATTTCACTTATTGTAGCCTTCATTTGTTCATCTAATTTGTGACCAAAATCAACCAATTCTGTGAGCATCCTGATCACCAAGGCTTTGAATTATGCATCTGATAGGTTGGCTATCTCTTAATCGCTTAGATAAATTGGCTCTGGGGCTTTGATTTGTTCTCCAGTTTGAGTCATTTTGTTTCTGGGTTTTTTGGGGTTTTTTTTGGTCTAGTCGTGGCTGTTACGTGGTGAGGGGTGGAGCCTTAGGTGTTCCCCAGGGCGAGGCAGCCCAGTTGCTGGGTAGTGACGCTGTATGTGGGGGCGGGGTCTGAGAGGCAACAATGGCGCTTGCTCTGCTCACTCCCAGATTCCAGTCCCCTCTTCTGCTTCCCCTCTGCCTGGATTATCCGCCCGTGAATGTGGGACCCCCTGGTCAGCCAGCCGCCCTGCGCGGCCTCACTGGGTCTGCACAGCTGCCACCCCATGCCTGGGGTCTGCTAGCCGCAGCCTGTGCCCCTGGGATCTGCCAGCCACTGTTGCCTGTGTGCCTGGTCCAAACCTCCACTCTTTCCTGCCTCGACTCCACCCCTCTTACCGGTCTGAATGAATAGTTGTTGGACTTCCGAACAGTTCAATTTTCTGAGTTCTGGTTGTTTTCTTGTGTCTAAAGCTTTGTTGTCCTTAATTTTGGTTGTGAGAGGAGGCACAGTGTGTCCGCCTATGCCTCCATCCTGGCCGGAAGTTCATGAATTGGTTCTTTGGAAAAAATTGGATCTCTGAGTTGTGTGGCATCTCCCAAATGTTAATACATTTCATTATACAGTAATCACACTTATTAATATTGTTACCAATCTCATCAGTAAAGTCTTAGAGTATTGGAACACTGTCTCTTGCAATATGATTTTTCCAAAATTCAATTTTTTTACTTAGAAGTTCACATTTTATCACTGGCAACAAATACTTGAAGTACTGTTCTTCAAGTGACAGGCTCACTTTGATAATTTCCCAGAAAATAGCTGCCAAATGCCCAAGATTTAATAACCATAGTTTTGTAAGTCACTCTTTCAAGTAAAAATGATGTTTCATGGGGAAAAAAAAATCAAGCAGGCCAGCTCACGGTTCAAACACTCACACTCTACTTCAGTAAGGAGCAGAAGTGCTCTTTGCACACTCCCCATTTCATCACACAGTATTAAAAGGATATGTATTCGAGGACTAAGATTTAATAAAATTAATGATTTTACTGTTTGATCAAAGATATTCTTCAGCAAAATTGAATTTTTAAGGTTTTATTTATTTTTAAAGAGAGGGGAAGGGAGAGAGAAAGAAAGGGAGATAAACATCAACGTGTAGTTGCGTCTCATGCACCCCCTACTGGGGACCTGGCCTGCAACCCTGGCATGTGCTCTGACTGGGAATCGAACCAGCGACCCTTTGGTTCACAGGCCAGCACTCAATCCACTGAGCTACACCAGCCAGGGAGATTTTTTTTTTTTTTTTATGTGAGTGCATGGCAATGAAGAATATAACAACCACCACTACAATTGGGTAGCACTGACTTCAGTTGTTCTATGGCACCAACAATCTTCAGCACTGCTTTTGTACCATGAGAACAAATGTCAGCACAATGAAAAAGGCAAAGAACATCGGGCACTACTATGAAAATATCCAGCCTAATGGACCCCAGGGTTACAGGGTTCAGGCAAGAGGCCACCCTGCAGGCTGGGGAGGTGGTAAATGGCTATTATTCACCCTTCTCCTTGCCGGGCAGGTTGTAGGTGTGGCCGCACTTCTGGCGGCAGTGGACAGCACAGGGGTGCAAGCAGGCATAACACTTTCAGGTCAAGGGAGGGCTCGATGGTGCCACCCCACAGACAAAGCACCCAGTGCAGACTGGACTCTTTCTGAATGTTGTAGTCTGAGAGAGTGTGGCCATCCTCCAGCTGTTTGCCTGCAAAAAATTCAGATGCTACCGGTCACACAGGGTGCCCCTTGTCTTGTATTTTAGTTTTGACATTCTCAGTGGTGTCACTGGGCTTTTCCTCAAGAGTGATGATCTCGCCAGTCAGGATCTTCACCAACAGCTGCATCTCTGTGTCTGCTGGGGAGGCTGCTTGGGTCTCTTTGAAGAGCTTGTCAGTAATATTTTAACTGAAGCAACATTCTCATGGGAAAGTGTAAGCCAAGGATTTAATCTTGAGCCAAACTATTCTTCAAGTATAAAGGCCACAGACAACCAGTTGCAATCATGCAGGAAACCACCACAGACCAAATTTAAGGAAACCACAAAATTGTTTTGAAGTTTCAGTACATGTCTGGAGTGCAGGGGTTAGGATTCCATGTCAATAACTGAAGAACCAAGATGAAAAGATGGGCAGAGGGAGATAAAACTATAAGTAAGTGTCATGAGCTCAGATAATGTCCAAATAATTCAACTAACTAAGAAAATGGGAGAATCAGAAAGGCAATTGCTGTATAATAGAACAAGGTCTCTGACTACCTCTGGTTATTAGGTGAAACTAAAACAGTATCACTTAAAACTGAAAAATCAAGGATCAGATGTTTATTTCCAATTACAGAGAAAATACTGAGCAACAAGTTAGAAAAGGAGAGGGAGAGAAGTAATTCACAACTACTGTCAGTGTGGTTCATATTAGGCAACCAAGAGATAATACCCAAATATCGAAAAGAGATCACTGAAGGTATTATATAATAAAAATATGTTAGTAATAATCACTAGAACTATTATATACACATTCCTAAATACCACAGAATGAGAAGAAATAATACTTCATCTAGTGAAAAACCTATTGGGTCTGTACAATATAATGTATGTATTTATGTAATGTATGAAAAATAAAGTAACATGACAAACCAAAACAAATAGTGATATATTTATATATGTACATGTCCTCAAGTCATCTTGAAAGAAAAATATTTTTAAACAGGTTTTAAAAACCCAATTTAGTTCTGTATAAAGAAGTATGCAAAAAAGGAGGGTGAAGGGTGATTTCGGAGGAAAATTGATTTTAAAAATTGTGGTATATTCATCGAGAGGAGTACTACTTAGCAATGAAAAGGAGCGAGTTACTGATACATGCAACAATGTAGGCAAATGGAAAATTTTATGGTAAGTGAATTATATCTCAAAAAAGCAAAAAGCCACTTGGCTGAATGAGACTGGAGCCACCACGTGGTCAGGACTGAAGACTTAACTGAGGGCAAGTCCGCATAGACATGATGTTTGAAACCAAGGGTATGGAGAGTCGCACTGGGGCAGCACACAGAGGCGGAAAACAGTGGGGCCCTAGCGCCCACAGAGAGGGCCACACTTAGAGCTTGAGTGGCAGAGGAGGGGTCCAAGGGAGGACAGAGAAGGAGAGGCCTGAGAGGGAGGGAATGAGGGCCATGTGGAGTCACAGCCGGCTGGAGTCCCTTCAGCTCAGCTCCTGCTATTTTAGGTACAGGCCCTGAGCCGTGATGCCGGCCCCTGAATCTAGGTCAAAGGGCATGGGCACGTACAATGTTGACGGATCCTGCAAAGTCTCTCATCGACGGGGCAGGAAAGCGTCAGTAACAGATAAAATCTATTTCTGTTCTGGATTGGGAGTGAGAGAACCAAGGGGCCTGCCAAGGAGGGAGAGAACCAGAGCAGTTCAGAGTCCCAGGAGAACAGGCCAGGTTTGGGTTGCGGGGCGTGACCTGCCAGAGCCGGCAAAGAGCCAGAGCAGCCAGCAGATCTTGGCAGAACCCCAGGGCTGAGGTGATTCCTGCTGCGCGAACAGAGAGGGGCCCATCTCAGGGCCGGGGAAATGGAGCAAAGCAGCAAGAGAGATACAGTGCAGGGCAAGAGTCCTCACTTTGGACTCTCAGGTGGCCACTAAGCTGCTGTGTGACCTTGGATAAGTGACCTCACCACTCTGGGCTTCAGATAGCTCATCCATCAAATGTGAGAACTGGCTAGGATCTTCACCCCATTAGAACACTGTGGCTCTTGGTTGAGCATGAAAATACATCTTTCATTTAACACCAAACACCAAAACTGGGGCAGTTCTTCCTCTAGAGGTTTTGTTCCTGTGGTGGTTCCTCCATTCTCTGGAGGGGGTCCAGAGGTCCTGGTTTCAAACAAGCTCCAACCAGAATAGCTCAGTTCAATTCAGAGAACAGTTACTCAGTGTCCCAGGTGCAAAGCCACCACCACTATCTCGCCTGGATGGCCAGTTTTCTTGCTGCTCACTTGTGCTTGTACAGACTATTTGCAATGCAGCAACTCATGTCAAGCAAAAGGCAAGATCAACAACAGCCCACAGCACTGGTGGGATCTCCTACAGAACCTGCACCCACTACACACACCCCTTCCAATGCAAGCACACTCCCACCCCAGGATCTTTGCACATCTTGTTCTCTCTGCCTTCTCCCAGGTGGCCACTGGTCCTGCTGCCTCAGTTTATTAAAGTCTCCACTCAAAACTAACCTCAACTGAGAAGGTTCCCTGACCTCTTTCTACAAGACAGCACCCCTGGTCCATCGCTCTCAACCCCCTTATCATGCCTGTTTTCCTGCGTAGGGCTCATCGCCACCTTCACACTGTGTCCTGTTTCCCGCTCACCCTCTGCCACCAAACCGTGAGCTTCCTGAGTGTACAGCCAGCTGCTTGCCCTGTGCAAAGCAGTGCCATGCAGAAGAGGTTCTTGGCATACAATTGGGGAGAATGAATGAATTCTCCCACAGGCCCCAGTCACACAAGTCAGTCAGCCTCACATGCTCTCTGAATGGACACCCAAATCAGTAAGATAGGTTCCTAAATCAAGGATTTGACTTTTTTTTTTTTGTAGGGTTTGGCATATCTCCAAGCCTGAGTTTTTCTGTGTGAATCTGAAGGTTTGCAAGCCTGGGACAAGCTCCGTGAGGGAGGAGCAGAGTCCTATTCCTGCCAGCCCAAGAGAAGGCAGTCAGAAGGAGCTCAACACCCCATAAATGCTTGTGTTCTCCATGCAAGAACAAACCAGAGACACTGGTGCCCCCTATTTAGAGAGCTGATGTCTGGGTGAGGGGAAATGGGATTGATTCCTGTCACCAGGGAAGTCCCAGGCATGAACGAAGCCCCTGCATTACGAAAGGCGTTAGAAGACACTCAGCCAGGTGGCTACACTCCCGACGGCTGCGCAGCCCTGCTCCCTTGTGGCCGCTCGGGGCAGTGCCATCATGGGAAAGCTCAGATAACGACATGGCGGAAGAAATGTTTTCGTTAAACAAGTTGCCTGACTCCATTGTCGACAACTGGGAAGAGGCAAAATAAAAGAATAAAAAGTAATTGCATCACCTGAATACCCTTGACACTACTTGAGCTCCCAGTCTTGCGCTACTTCGTACCTAATTCACGGACTCAATCATTCACCTGCAGAGAGCCCGCCACATCCCAGGCTCTGTTCTAGGCACTCAGTGTCTGTGAAGGAAACAAATAACAATCACTGTATCTGTGCCACTTACGTTCCAACTGTCATCACTCTGCATTTGTTCTGATATCTTCACTTTTATCATAACCTATGTTGCCACATGCTCTTCATAAGAATCACTGCTAATGGCTGTAGTTTTTACTGTCTCTATGTCCTTGGCCCTGGATGCCTGAACGCTCCGGGCCTGAAAAGCCAGGGTACATGACTTCTACCTAAATACGGCACCTTCACTCAACAGCAGCCACCGGTGCACATTATGTTCTAAGGCACAGGTGGCGAACACAAGGCCCGCAGGCCGAATCCGGCCCTCCACCTTGTTTTATGCGGCCCAGCACCTTGTTTCCACCTGGCGGCAGTACCAAGCTCTCCCTTAACTGTTAAGGGTAGTTACATTTATACAGTCCTAAAATTACATTCGGCCCTTGGAAGGCAACCTCGAGTCTTATGTGGACCCTGGTGATAATGAGTTTGACACTCTTGCTCTAAGGACTGGGGATACAGCAGCAAGAAAGGCAGGCAGAACCCGGAGCCTCCTGTGGGAAGGCAGCGTGAAACACATCATCACAAAAATAATTCTAATTCCACTGTCATACACGGAAGTATCAAACAGGTACCCCAACTTTATGCGACTTCATCTGAGGGGTCCACTTTCCCGGAGCGCTCTCCTTTAAACTCAGGACTCCGACAGTAATGGGGCTGGGGCCCGGCAAGGGGAGAGCAGGTCCAGCACCTGGAGCTTAGACCGCTCGGGACTTGGCCGGCCAGTGAGGAGTGTCGGCTCATCCTCAGGGCAACATGAAGCTTTGAGCAAGACTGACTTTTTTACTGTTCACGCACTATAGTTGTTCAACTTTTCCCCTTTTGCCCCTCTGCCCAGCCCACCCCCCCACCCCTACAGTCAATCCCACACCACTGTCCATGTCCAAGGGTCATTCCTATACATTCTTTGACTAGTCCCTTCCCCTTCTTTCTGCCAGTCCTCCCTTCCCCCTCCCCCCTGCGCTCACACATCTGTCAGAAACTGACCTTTTAGAAAGATGCCCTGTAACAAACATAACCTGCAAGAGGAACCCATTCATAAGAGTAACACAAGGAACAAACTATTTGAAAGTCACTTATCGAGAAGCACGTAATGTATATCTACAGAAAAGCTGTAAACTGTCCTAAGGGACAGAAAAGAAGACTCGAATAAATGGAAAGACACATTTTGTCTTCAATGAAAGATATATTGTAAAAATGTGAAGTTTCCTTCAATTTACCTATTTGCCACATACATATAAGAAACCTGAATGGCGAAGCCTCTCTTTCACACTTTCCCGACTCCCAACACTTCCCCGCATAACACACACCGTGTGATGGCTCCTGTGATTACGTGTCTCAGGCTGCTTACCCACTACACTGGTCAGAGAATGCTAAATTCGTCTGTAAAATATAAAAGTGAAAATAGCCTGAAATATAACCTTGCCGAGTAATAAAAATACAGGGTGGGGCAAAGGTAAGCTTACAGTTGTTTGTCTGAACAAGGCTGCAATAATTAACAAATAATAGTGTGAGAGTAAACTGCGCCACAAACTCACAACTGCGAACCCCCCTTTGCCCACCCCTGCGTTTAAGTGGCACATGGACTCTGAAAGGACATTCAGACAACTGCTCAGGTCTTCTCCAAAATCAAACCCTCACAATAATATAAATAGAGTCTTGTTTTAAAGCACTCCTGCACTTATTTTAAGATGGCAATTGGAAAATCATGTAAAATAATTAAATGTTTTCCCCTGATACTACCACACAAATTTAGAATAAGTCAATCCAGTTATTTGGTGAAGTAGAAACACACACTTTGACAAGCTTCTTGGGAAAGCACAGTTTTTTTAGACATTCTGTTAACATTATTAACAAATGTTATGCCTGTACCATTGGCCATGTATCAAGATTTCCAAACCACCCTTTTTTGTTTGTTTGTTTGTTTGTTTCAAGAAACAGTTTTTGTCTTTGATAACTCCTTCTTTGTGATTTTGCCAGAAAGTAAAAGAAATATGTTAATGATTTCTAGCAGCACTTTTGAGATCCACAGCTTTCTGGGCAATACATGTAAATATTGCACCTTGCTACTCTTACTGCCACCACAGCAAAAGGGGCAAAATAAAGAGAATATCCAAGAGTTTTCTCACAGCAAAGCAAACTACAGCACCATGTAAAACAATGAAATGTTCTTTACAAGGAGGTAAGTATGTTACCAGACCCTGAAGTATCAGGAATTAACCAGTGAGCCCAGACCTGGCTTGTCCTGCAGGGCGAGCTTGGGATCCTCTGCACTTACCCTGGGACCCCATGAGAGTGCGGAGGCGGGGGGGTCCCAACTGGCTCCTACAGACCCAAATATTTCTTCTGGAAACGGTGGGGTGAGCCCCACCTGTGCTTCCACTGGGCAGGGCCACCAGCAGGAGGGGCTGAATCCCTTCACCAAGGGCTCACTCCCTAGAGGTCCCTGCATCTTCCAACAGTCCATGGCTCTGCCTTGCTTCAGGAACCTTATCCCCAGGGCAGCCCCACGACTGGACACCTCAAAGTCACCACCCTTCCTACCTCTTCTCCAGGCCCCTTTCTTCCAGTTCTGAAGTCCTGGAGTACGTTAAACAGTGAGTGGTTCCCAAACTTCAGTGCAAGGCAGCCTGGAGCTCTTGTTCAAGTACCGACAGCTGGGCTCCACCCCCCGGGTTTCTGATGCAGTAGGTCTGGGTGGGGCCTGAGAGTTTGCATTTCTAACAGGTGATGCCAGTGCTGCCGGCCAGGGACTACACTTCAAGAACCACAGCAGCAACTTATGACACATGGACATGAACTAAAGGGGGGGAATGTGGGTGGGAGGGGGTGTGCAGGGTGGAGGGGAATGATGGGGGAGAAATGGGACAACTGTAATAGCATAATCAATAAAATAAAATAAATTAAAGAAAAGAAAAGAAAAGAAAAGAAAAGAAAAGAAAAGAAAAGAAAAGAAAAGAAAAGAAAAGAAAAGAAAAGAAAAGAAAAGAAAAAAGAACCACGGCTGCAGAGGGCAGGAAAGTTGGCCCAGTCTGGCCACTCACAGCTGACACTCCAGATGTGCTATGTTCTCCAGCCCCCAAAGCACTCCTCAGTGTCAGACATCAGGGGGTGGGGGTCGGGGTGCTCCAGGGCAACAGCAGGAAAGTGGTAACTTCACTGGAGATGCCAAACCGCCTACCTTATCTTTCCCAGAAAAATTCTTTACAACATGGTGATGATACCCACCAGGGGGCAGCAGATCCTCAGGAGAAGAAACTTTCCTACAAGGAAAGGAATTTGAATCCTCAGGGCCCCTTACTGTGGAGAACTCTTAACATTCCACCAAGGACCCAGGTGGTTGAGATAACAGGACTCACAGTATAACAATTCTTTATATTCTGTTGCTGTTTCATGAATGTCAAACTTTCTCATATATCACATCATCCAAACTATACAATAGTCCTGAGGCAATGAAGCATGAACATCTCTGTGTGACTGACAAGTCTCAGAAAGGTGAAGTTCAGGAGACTTGTCCAAGAGCAGAGGGCTGGTCACTGATCAGACCAGAAACTTGGGAGCACGTTGCGGGACTCCTCATTCAGTCCTGCCCTTCACACCCGTCTACAGCCACGGAGCTGTGATTTCTTGATTGTTTACCACACATGCATTACCTCTCTTACTCTTCACAACAACCTATAAGGCTTGTTGTCTAATTGTCCCCACTTGAGAGACAAGGAAAGCAAAGTGAAATTAAGTAACTTACACAATTAGCAAATAGCGAAGCTAGGATTTGAACTTGGGTTCATCTAATTCAATAAGCCACCAACACCTATTGCTTCCCTATCGTCACTTGCGGTCAGCAGCTATTTGTTGAGCATTTGCTGAGCACTGCTGTGCTCGTCACCAGCCAAGCCCTGTCTTAGCCTTCAAGCAGTATTCAATCTGGGAAAATCTAAGCTGTCCCTACCCGCTTCCACAGGGACACCCACCAAGGTCAAGGCCATGGTCCCCATTTCACAGATGAGGCAACAGTGCCTACAGAGGTTAAGGAACTTGCCTGAGGCCACAGGACAGTAAGTGATGGGTCAGGGATTTTTCACCCTGGCCATTTGCCACACCTGCTGCTTTCTTATACCTCTCTCAGCCCCAAATTTTCTGAACCAAAAGATCAGGAATAAGAAATGTCCCCAAAACACGTAGGAAATTCTGCCGTGGTGGTCATTCCATCAGATCTCTGTGGTTCAGTCTGCAGCCCAGACTCCCACCAGGCAAGGCCTTTCTCACCCACAGAGGACCTTTCCCTTTCCCTTTGCCAAGGCAGGCTTTTCTCCTGGAGTGGCCCCAAGCAACAAAGGCAGACCATTTTGCATGCTGAGGACCCTTGAATAGCTGCTGGAGGGTCAAATGAGCTTCCCCAGGACCCTCTCCTGTCTGAACCCAATACCACCAAGAAGCACAGAGTAAGGGCAGCACCTCATGTTAGATCTGGGGCTGAAGGCACGCAGCTATTGGTTTATTTTGTCCCTGGAGTCCCCTCACCCTAGCAAGGCCCACGCCCAGGGCATCCCTTTGGTTCTTCCAGCAGATTCCAGTCATCAAACTGCTGAAGGCTCCCTCCTTCTCACAGCTGCCATTTCCTACTGAGTTCACTTGGAGACTCTCTGCTCAGCCCCTTCAAGGCTTTCAGGAGATAATGCACCCCCTCCCATACCGCCCCCTAAGGCAAGCTCACATGCCAGGTATATGAGTAGTGCTGGAGCATTTGCGAAGAACACTGAATTTGGAAAGCTGAGTTCAAAGATCCGGATATAAAACCGAGTTGTAGCACTAGCAGGGGACTAGGAAAAGTCCCTTAATTTCTCTGCACCTGGCATCATTTTCCTGTCCTTATTCTGGTTACAATGGCATTAAACAAAGTAGCATGGAAGGCACCTTGAAAACTCTTAGCTGCTACACAAACATTAGCTCTCTGCTTACTGCCTATCAACATACAGAGGAAAGGGAGGGACTTAAAATGTGGACAAAGTACAAATACTGGGGAAATCATGAAGGACGCATTCTCCCATGAAATGAAATAATCACACAGTCAAATTCAGCCTGTACCCTCACACTCTCCCTCTCATCCATTCCTCCGTTGAAGTTGATTTATCTTTCCCCTATGTCCTTCCCCATCCCAAGTATTTAGAAGTTTCGCGATATAAAGTATAGTTGCATGAAGTAATTCACAGGTCAAAATGAAGTCATGAGGAATATTAGAATAAAACTGAAAATAGAGCCTATCAAAATTTGCAGGTTGCAGCTAATGCAATGCTTAGAGGAAAATTTTAAGCTTTTAATATAAATAAGAAAGTCTCAAATCAATGATCTAAGCTTCTACCTTAAGAAACTAGAAAATAAAGAGAAAATTAAACCCAAAGCAAGAAGGAAGTAGTAAAAATAAGAGTAGTAATTTATGACATGAAAAACAGAGAAAAATCAGTAAGAAGACAAAAGCTGATTCTTTTTGTAAAATTAACAAAATTGATAAAATGCCTAGCCAGATTGACCAAGACAAAAAGAGAGAATTTGACAATCACTATTGTCAAAAATAAAAAGGAAACATTACTTTCTAACGCTGTGCATTCCCTTCAAGAGAAATGTGGTTAATGAATAAAACCAGAAGGCCGGTTTATGATTCTTTGATTAATCATTAAAAGAGGTCCCTGGAACTGAAGTTTCAAATAATCCCTTTATTTGGTGCTTCTGAGGTTACGCCCTGGGGCCGCCCATCACAGGAAGATTCTGAAAGGTCAAGAAGTACTGCTTTCTTGTGAACAACATGGAAAGTGATTGTGGGAGAGGAAGGGGGGAAAAAACAGCTTGATATTGTTGAGAGAATTGTTCCATCACCTGCTTTTTAGCAGCAAAATCTTAGGAAAAAACACATACAGAAATTAAGACTCTGGAAATAGATTCCCTTCTCATGTTAGCAAACCTCTCAGAAAGCTCTCTCCAGTTGAATGAGGCTGGAAGATGTTGCTTAGAAAACACAACCTGTGTCTGTTAAAAGCGGTTCCAGAACGAAGGGAAGTCAGCCAGTCACTCTGGCGCTTGGTTTCCCGCATTCCCGTTTCCCCTGCCGGGTCTGTCCCCGAAGGCCTGCTACCCCTGGGATTCCCACCCCGCCAGATCCAAGAAGTCTTCCTGCAGCCTCCTGGCCCACAATCTCAACAGCCCCTCGATGACTGCTTGTCTTTCAAGGCTCAGTTTAGACCCCCTTCAGTGGGGACAACCCTCCCTGCCTCCCTTCCTGAATGAAATCGTGCCCTTACTCCAGCCCATACATACCTTTACCATAATAATTGTAATACTGTATTTTGTTTACTGATCTTGTTCACTGTAATACTGATTTTGTTTACACATCTCCTCCCCATTCTGGAATTAATGTTTTATTCCTTTATGTGTCCTCAGTTCCTAAAATACTGTAGAAGCATAATAAATGTCAGTCGAATAAACCTGAGGCTCACCTGCTGTCATTTCTCCACAGTGACAGCCGCGTGTTCCAGCCCTGTCCAGCCTCCGCTTGACCCAGGCCTGACAGAACAGAACCCGGATTTGGCAATAGTGCTACCTGGCCACAGAGCGCGTTCAACCCTGCCAGGATGTTGTTTGCTAACCAGGCTGCCTGCAATGCTGGCTGCACTTCAGAATCATCTGGGTAGCTTTTTAAAAACACTGATGCTCAGGCCTCAAGCTAGACCACTGAGTCAGAAGCTCTGGAGAGTGGAGATTTTAAAAATCCACAGCATTTTTAAAGCTTCCAGATGATTCTAATGGGCAACCAAGGTGGAAAACTGCTATCCTAGCAGAAATGAGCCTTGGGTTTATGCTACCTTCTGTTGTGGAGGAATTCTCAGGTCAACACCACATTCATTTTCCACTCTTCCCTCCAGGTGTGGGCTCCCAGACCTCTTCCTCCAAGCCTCATGCACCTCCACCTGGAATGCAGCCCACCCTTCAAGCCCACCCAAGATCCCACATGTCCAAATATTTAAAAGTTATAAATCAAGCTAAAAACTGTTAAAGACTGTATGTCCTTTCCTCTTTCCTTGACAAGTATAACATTTGTAACATCAAAATTGAAAAATGTGCGCAAAGCTATGGTTTTCATATGACTAAACGTTGGCACAGTATCAGAGGCCTGATTGCACGTGTGTGGTTGCACGCCCTGATGAACTGACGTGTAGGTGGGTGATGCAATCATTAATTTATTACACATTTATTTCATAAAGTCTGTGTTTCTTGTCCTTCATTTCAGCAAATCACAAATTGTGTTACCATAACAAAAAGTTTTCCCAGTGATGCCAAATATGGCGATTTCGATTTAGGGAAACACTCTAAGGTAGTAACCATTCTAAGTGTCAATAAAGTCCTTGACGCAATACTTGGATTAGAAATGAACCATGAATTTTACGCACCAAACCCCAATGTTGTAATGGGGTCAACTAGTGTTGTCACTGGATATTCAAAATATCTTAACTCCATTATAAAAATCGCTGTCACTTACATAGTCATTTTCAGCTTCTCTTAAACAATATCTAGTCTATATGGTTATTTCATAAGTTTTTCTTTTACATTTTCCTGGACTGGGTTATTATAAAGAAAACTGAAAACAGCAATATGTTGGTTTACTTGTTCAAATTTCCCTCTACAACGCCAAAAACAGTGCAGAAACCAGTTTCCAAACTGTATACAAATGAATCTCCTTCAGAGTCATGCAAACATTTTTGCTTTGTTATTTGAATTTCCTTGTGCTTTACTGGAATTGTACTTTGTTGTGTGATTTTCACACAGTTTTTTTAAATTTTGAATAATGATTTCCTCTAAATTTTTAAATACCTATTTAGAATCCCTTTAAAAGTGAAATAACCAAACTTAAAATGGTTTTGAGTTTTGGTTGTTTTTATTTCTGTTTTTGCAAACCTTTGCTAACATTATAGCAAGTAAGTTTATAACAAATAATTTGATACTGAGAATTCAAAATTAATGTCACTTTCTACTAAGGACCAAGATTTGTTTTGTTTGAGGGTCTTCCATTGTTTGGTTTAACTCTACCAATATATTTCCTATCTTGTCTAAATTAAATCTAACTGGCCCTGGCTAATGTGGCTCAGTGGATTGAGGGCCGGCCTGCAAACCAAAGGGTCACCAGTTCGATTCCCAGTCAGGGCACATGCCTGGGTTGTGGGCTTGGTCCTGGCTGCAGGGGCTCAAGAAGAGGCTACCGCACGTTGATGTTTCTCTCCCTCTCTTTCTCCCTCCTTTCCCCTCTGTCTAAAAATAAATAAATAAAATCATTTTAAAATGAATTAATTAAATCTAATTGCTTTAATAGCATTCCACTGGAATTCCCATTGTAGAGCCCAGTGTTCATAAGCCATATTTGACATGTGTTTCATCAAGATGTTCCACTTTTGGGCAATAAAAGGTAACATATTGAAAACAAGGTATATAATCTTTAAAATGTTCCAGGGAATACCAGTGCTACTAGCAGAGCTGAAGCTGTGCGTGTCTTTGTCAAATTCAAACCACAGTTCAGAGAATGCTTCCATGTTTCAGCAAACTTCTGGATTATATGCCTTTCTCTCTGCCAGTCATGTTAGCATTGTTATCATAGGCTTGCCCTCAATAGTCTTTTAATCAGTGGCTACATTTTAAAGCTGTGTCTTCTAAGACAAAGTCTGTATTTTTCACAACAGGTGTAAAATTTAAAAACTACTTATTAATTTTGAGTTTCTTGTTTTCATCTGACAATTTAACGAGTGTCATAAATGTAAGTCATTCAACATGACTTTTGACTTGGCTACAATCTAGTTGAACTGAGTAATATTTTCTTTTTTTAAATTTATGCATATTTTTATCATTTAATTACCCATTAATTTAACAATCTCTTTTTAATCTTTCATCCTCGGTCATGATCATTTAGGTTTAAATCTCTTTCATGTTTTTTATCATTCTAGCAGCAAACTTTTAAATCATTTCTGTAAAACCTAGACAACTTTCCAATGTTTTCTATAAAGATGATACAATTAATACCACAAAAAGCATAATTTTGTTTATCTAAATATTGGACACATAATATTTCTATTTTAAGACTATGCCAACGTTCTGTGTTGGTGTGTACTTGTTCTTGTTAAATACTATTAACTGTTTGCTGTCGATTCACCTTTTTCTTCTCAAACAACTGCTTGTGTGATTTTTTTGTTTATACATGATTTTCCTCTTCTTGCCATGAATATCTTCCCTAGTTGAAGGCAATCTTCAATATTCATTATGGTTGGTACAGAACTAAGAAAATACCATCTTTGGACTTAGTATATAATGGCCAGTTTATATCATTTCTTTCTCCAACTGAAAAAAATTTGGTATAAAATAAAATATTACATTTTCTGTTATATTCACCCGAGATCGGTAATCATTCATTTGGATGGGGCTGGGATGCAGTCATTCCGTGGTGAGAAGGCCTCCGGGGGCCGTTCTGTAGAATCAGGCTCCCCCAGGCACAGCAAAGCCCCAGGCTCTCCATTCCACTCTTCACCTCCCATCGGGCTCATTTCACGAGTGGCATTTCCTTCATGTTTTCTAGGCAGGCACAAGTTACGTCTATTTTGTGAATTCGATATGAATTATTCCCTTTCATACTCTCATCGTTTTGATCACTAATTAGATCTTCATTAAGTAAATAATTTTTAAGTTTCTATATAAAAATTTTATATGGAATGGTCCAAGAAAAGACTATTCACTTTTATTACTTCTGCAGTTTTTAAAGATGTAGCAGATCACCTCTTGGACAATTCACTGTTTCTTATCAGCTTCTGAACTTGACTCCTGTTTTATATTTTTATCACACTCTCAACTTGCATTCTTGAATTGCAATTGAAAGGATTAATATAAAATGTGATTCCACTCAAAAATTGCCTAACTTGAGTATATTTCATTAAAATGTAAAGAAAGAAAAAGCAATTTTTACATATATTTTAAATCTATTTTAATTATTTTTAACATTTAAAATTATCCATTAAAATGAAATGGCAAAATACACATTATAATTAATAAATATAAAATTTTAAATAAGGACATTTAATTTGATTTTCTGAAAATTTAATATTATTATATTTAGCGCCTTTATAAAAGTAAAGTATTCTTTATTTTTAAATTGCATCCAAAGTCTACCTGGTCGCTTGCTAATGTAAAGAATGAGTGTTATGCCTCACACACGGTCCATCCAGATGTACTTATCAATATATACCAATAAAAGTAACGTGAGTTGTTATGGGTGTTTAGCACCTCTGGAAGATGATGTTTGGTAAGAACTTACAGCGTGGATGCTAGCTGAGATGAGTGTTGGAACAAGTTCATCGTTTTTTTCTCTACCTAAGGACTCTGCCACTGAAACCTTGCACTTCGAAGCAGTACCCTTTTCTGATGTTCCAGCAACACAGCCCTGGGACCTTCCTCACATGGAAACACGGCCACCTTTCCTTCCAAAGACACACCACTCCCAACAAATGCAGAAGCATTTGCTGGAGCCTGCATGGTGTCGGAAAGTGAAAGTCTGAAGTTGCAGGTCACACCTCGCCAACGCTAAGTGTCATACCAGAGTGACATGTCTCCGTGTGTGTAACACGTGGGGCCCTAGAGCCCTCCTGCAAGCCCAGGAGTCTCAAGCCCCACCCTGGGCCAGAGGCCCTACCTCCTTGATGAGAAAGGCACTTCCTTACCTTGCCCCAGGGAGCACTTTCCCTGGCTTCATCTTTCCATACCCTAAGACAGCATCCTTCAAGACACCCCTCCTGGGAGCCTATGGATCCACCAAAAGACCCTGCCTCTCCCCAGCCTCTCTGCCCGTTTACTCTGCCTGGACAATACTCACTCTGCAAAATCATTCAAGATACTGTCACATCACCAGAGGTCTGGCATTTCTGCCAAAGTAACACATGCAGACAACCAAACTGGCTCACAGTGTGACTACACTTCAAACTAATGCCTTGTTTTGTTTTTCCACATCGGAGAGCAGTGTAGCAGGCGGGGTGAATTGCTGGACCTCTGTAGTCCAGCCACTTGGGCTGGCATTCCAACTCTGGCACTCACAACCTGTGTGACCTGAATCAGGTTACTTATCCTTTCTGAACCTTAATTTTCTGTCCTGTAAAATGGGATGAATACCTACTCTGGCCCTGCTGCGGGTCATATGCAACCACACTCATAAAGAACCTGCACATAGTAAGTACTCCATTGCTATTTTCTTTCTTTTTTCCTCTTCATTATTCGTTTCACATTTGGTTACATGTTTAGGAACAGCCTTATTTTACACTAATAAAAGCATTATACTTCTTTCTTCAGGCTTAGTACATGATACATACCACAGGTAATTCTCCAAACCACACAATTTGTTGGGTAAGGGAAAAACCACATTAAACCATTTCTAATTTGCATAACAAAGTCGATCACTTGCAACTAGCAAGTCTGGTGTGCCAGCTTGTCTCAGAATCGGAGCCACTGTGAAAGTCAGCATCATGCAAGTGTCAGTGGCTAGACTCAGGGAGTACGTGCCAAGCAAAACTAATGCTGCAGCGGCTCATGTAGGAACCTGAGTGTGATGCTGTGTCTTTACCCCTGGTCCTGGCTCAGAGCCCCTAAAAACCCTGGACATTTCCTGAGGGGTCAGAGAAGTGCAGGTGTCCTGATGTTCACAACAAACTGTTTTCAACCACACCTGAGTATGTATTGATGAGATAACATTGGAAAGCACCTAAAGATTGGAATTGGTTGCCATGGGAACCGACCCTGTGATTGGTGGGTTGGACCTTTCAGTCCCACCCTCCAACAACCTCTGGGGAGGGGACCCAGGTTGGAGATTGAGTTCAACAACCAAACTCCCATGATTCAGTTAATGGTGCCCATGCAATGAAGCCTCCATAAAAACCTGAAAGGACAGCGTTCCGAGAGCTTCGGGTAGGTGAGAACGTGGAGATTTGGGGAACGTGGTCTGCTCAGAGAGGGCGTGGAAGCCCCATTGCTCTTCCTGAGTTATGTCCTTTTATAACAAACTAGTAATCTAGTTGGTAAAATGTTTTCCTGAGTTCTGTGAGCCACTCTGGCAAATTAATCAAACCCAAGGAGCGGGGTCACTGGAACCTCTGATTTATAGCTTGTCCGTCAGAAACACAGGTAACAACATCTGAAGTGGTGGGGTGAGCACTCTTGTAGCTCTGGGCCCTCGACCTGTGGGATCTGACAATATCTCCAGGTAAATAGTGTCAGAATTGAACTGTAGAACAACCAGCCAGTGTCAGAGAATAACATTGGAAATGGGAGCAGAATTATACTGAGTTAATTCTGCACCATATTTCTGATATGGGCCACCAATGCCTGGATGCTCCCTATAGGCGGTACTTAAGCAGGGCCAGACCGAAATCCCCTCACCCTGCCCTGTACCCAGTTTCTCTCTCAGCCCCTCTTCCCTGCAGGCACTGCCCATGACCCTGGAGTTGGCATGGATCACATCAGCACCCTCCAACAGCCTGTGTCCTTCTGAGCCCCATCACTAAACTCCATTTCTAGTGCCTCCCGTCTGGCTGTGGTATGGTTGGTGGCTGCTTTTTCCAGACCCTGAAACCCTGAAATCCTTACAGATCTGCTATATCAAAATACCTTATACAAGCAGAACACTCAAACCTTCTGTCCCCGAGGGACATCCAATAGGTCAGTCTCATCCATTTACTGAAACAAAAACCAGTCAAACCAGTTGTTTGGCATCATGTGGACCAAGTACAAATAAACGAGAAAACAAATGGTGACCAAAAGAGAGGCTGCACATTTGCATGAGCCGCAGGCCCTGTTCTGCGCCTCTCCTCTGTCAGAGCAGTGAGGGGCGTGGTCACCACTCTAGGTAGTGGGGCCAGTATCCCCCTCCAAGGTTATGATGGTTTTCAACCAAGAAAAGCCCTCCAAAGTCTTGAGAATGCTTGCACAGCAAGAAAAGATTTTTCTCTGTGTGATCGATCACCTGGGAAGCAATTGTCATTTTCTTCCTCTTTGTCCCAGATTTAGAGCCTAAAACTCCTTTTGGTTTGATATTTTATGATGAAAGGACACGAGATAAAGGCTTGCTCTCTGATATGCCAACACGCAAACCCCGGACAGCCAGGGACATTAACTCAAAGTCTTGCCCATGTTCTCTACCAAAGGAGAGCCCTGGTTCTTAGGGTCTCGTTGTCCACCAGCGGCCTCTGTCTTTCACCTGCCTTCTTCTTTCCTATTTCCCCCACTTAGTACCAGACTTCACTTCTCCAATGCAGAGATGGCTGATAAATGTTCCTGTTGTTTCTCTGGAAAAGAATTCATTGCATTTCTCCTTATTTCATATGTGAAAAAGATCTGTGTACAACTTACCGACATTTCCTACTGAATTACTGTGCTTAAAAACAGTTACTGTGTTTAAAAGGAAAACACTATCCATAATCATAAATTTACCTTAACTCGATTTATTTATCCACATTTATTTTACAGGATTTTTAAAAAATTGTATCTAGCTTGAGGTTTGTCTTCTGAATCTCCATATTCCAAACATACATCCAGCTGCCTACAGTGAATACTACATATATTCCCTCTGTCATTTTTAGCTACCCCTTTTATATAAGAAAATCTTCCCCAACACACAAAAAGTACTACCGCAGTATTTAAATCTACTGATTTAGAACTAGTATGAAGATGTGATTCAAATAGACTGCACAGATTGGGCCTCAATCCTCTCATATTTAAAGCGCTCAGATTCATTGCAATTTAGAGGCAGTCTCTGAGGTTCTCTCCTGCTCGAAGTTTGTTCTTGGTCACTCTCATGGGCCAAAGGCAGCAGGAATCTGCCTCCCGGTGGGAAGAAGCAAAGACCAGAGAACTGGTTAAACTGAGAGAGGGAATTGCAAGTGTAGCCAAAAGAAAACTGTGACAGATCCAGACGAGAAATGTCCAGGGTGAGCACCGGCTGGGGAAAGATGCTGCTCCACTACCTGCCCCTCACAGCCGCAAATACAACCACACATGCACAAACCACACACACACACACACACACACACACACACACACACACCCTACCTCTACCTATAAACACCACTCTCACTGTACACTCCCCATGCACACACGACACACACACATCATATACAGACACCACACATACTCTACCCACCACACACACACACCTCATACATAACATCACACATGTACTCCACCCACCACACACACACATACACACACGCCCCATAAGCACTCACACTAAGAGTTGGCTCTGATTCCTCCTCCTTAGTTTCCAGTCTTGTGTCTGGTTTTAGAAACTGCTAAGAAAGTAGGAGTTGGGGGTGCCCAGTAAATTAGAAAACAAAAATGGGCTTGGTACGGGGGTCCCTTGGAATTTCCCAAGATGTCTTTGTTCAGGCCTGGACGGCTTTTCTGCTGCACATGGGGAGGAAGATTGGGGCTGATGCCTGGGCATGAGGCCTCAAGGAAGAAGTTCCTAGGAAGAGCAGAAACCAAGGTGGGGAAGGGACAGAGGGTAGAGGACCATGAGTACACCCAGGACCCCAGGATGGGAATGATCTCTTAGGTTCTGCTCTACGCTGGGCTGTCCTTTCCTAAACTCAGAGAGTCATCCTGGACCCACAGGAAAGTCACTGCCTGGACTGGCCAGAAGGGACCAGGGGCTATGGGTGGGAGAGGACTGAACCCCAAGCTCTGCGCGCAGGGGCAGACGGCATTCCTCCTCTGCTGTCACTGTGTCACTGCCGCAGACATCCCACAAATGGCCCTTTCACTGAGAGCCTTTTAACACTCGGGCTCTCCAAACTTAAACTCTCCACCTTTCAATTTCTAAAAGTCCATCTCATTTGAGCATTTTATAAAAGGTCAAGAAGTTTTGCCACCTACATCAAAGACATGTAGCTTTTCTTCCCTCCTCTTCCTTTTGAAACGATAGCCAAACCCCAGTGGTTTCATTGCCTGGGAGAACCCTGTGCCACATGCAACATCTGTAAGCAATTAATTTTCCAAATGGGAGATGGTCACCACAGATGCAGACCTTTTCAAAATAAACACTAGAAAAATATTACTCCAGCAAAAATGCAAGCTCAGAATCCATGGGAGGGGGTGCGAGGTAGTCGGCACAAGGACAGGATCCAGTTTGCACAGATAAAAGCCGCATTCTGGCCCGCCCCATGCGCAAAAGCAAGAGAACTGGAACCACAGAAATGAGGCGCAAAAATGGATCTTTGGGAGTGGGAGTGTGTTCTAACCTCCGGGCAGGTGAGGAAAGTAAGGCCTAGGGGCAAGGAGTGAGTGCTTATCTGTGTCAGGACAGAAACCCAGACCAAGAGTTTTTAGCACTATAATATGCCTCATTTTTATTTGAATATTTTTAGGGGTTTTTTTTTTCTATTTAAGAAGATAAAAGTCCTCTGACCTTTAAATAGTGTCTTTAGGCCCATTTGGGGTAGAAGGGGATTCCCATCCTGGCCTCCTGGAAGTGGGTGCTTCCTCCCCCCCCCTCCGCCCCCTACTCACACCCCCTTCACCTTGCTCTACAGCTGGATGGCAAGCAGTGAGAAGCCAGGGCATGCAGAGGCCAAGGTGGGGTGGGGCTGATGGAGGTGGGAGACGCAGAACTCCACTGGGGCCGCTGCTCCTTATCCACTTTATGGAACAAGGTGGCCCAACTTGAGTGCCTGTGCTCAGAGACTGAAGAAAGCCAGGTCACTGACCAGCACGAGTTAGAGGGGGCAGGGCCGGCTGGAGATCCAGCTGCACTCACATCCTTCCACAGCCAGGCCTTTCCTCCCCCCATCAGGAACAAGGTGCCTCTGGCTGGAAGTAAAAGGAGGCAGGGAGTAAATCCCCAATGAGAGACTGGCACTGCCTGGGCATTCAGACCTTTGCAGTTGTTTAGGGTTGGAGTGGAATGGAGGAAATCTGAGAGAAAAGTGCTGCATTGAAAGGAGTGTACCACTCCAGCCGGCTGAGTTCCTGGACAGTGCTAACACATTATACTTTATCAGCCTTATTGCTAGTTTATCCATCTCGGCCCCTACAGGATGGTTTTCTGCAGCAAAGTTTCAAAAGACAAAAGCTGAGTTCTGCCAGAAGAAAGAGAGAAGGGAATAGATAAAAGAAAAGGACAGAAGGAAAGAACAGTGGACAGGCAGGAAGTGGGCGACCCCCATGGAGAGGACTGTCGGACCTGGGAAAGAGGTGAAGAGCCCGGACACGATGACCACCAGGGGGCGCTACTGCCCCACTATCGCCCTGAGACGGGCAGAGACTCAAGCGGGTTTTTAGAACCTCAAGTGAGCTTCACTCCTTCCCCCACCCCACTCTAATGCCCAGACTCTTCTGAAGGGTTTGAAATCTCTTCTCTTGGGCCCCTAACGGGTGTTGCAGAGGACTCTAAAGAGACCCTCCCCTGTGAGCTTTTTTCTGAGAAACAGGACGGAGGCATCAGGACCTGGTGAGCAGTGCAGAGGCCTCTGGGATTTGCCCCCCAACTCTGTCCCCCATAGTTGAGGCCAAGCACCCACGGGGGGGGGGTGTATGGGTCAGAAGGCACCTAGGCCCGCAAGTTGAGGTGGGTTTGGCTCAGTCAGAGGACCTGGCTGGCTGCAGGGTCCCCTTTGCATGCTCTGAAGCTCCTTTCCCCAGAACATCCAGCAGGGACGCGCTCACGCTCTCTCCTTGTCAAACGGCAAATTCAGAGAGGACTGAAAAGGTAAGCCATAGGGTCAGGTGTCCACCTACCGCGGACTCTGGAGGGGAAGTGGAGGGACACCCTGTGGCGGGCAGTGGCTAGGACTTGCACGTAGGAGCCCCGATTCGGAGCCCAGGCATTGCATGGCCGTGGGGCCATTTGCAGTCACCCCTGCTCCCCTGTGTCTGAGACCCAGCACCTGTCGTCTAGAATCAGAACATACTCGCCTCCGGGCAGACACCCTGACAAATTCTATATCCTCCTCGGCTTCTCTGTTTTCAGTCTGCTCCTCAGACACCAAAAGCTCCCATCTCTACAAGCTTCCTCATGTTACCTTTTCCAAGATGATGGCTTAGCAACTATTAGTTACAGTTCAAGTCTATCGAGGTCTCTCAAGAAGATTTTAGGGAGACCTGGGCCTCCCAAGTCTAAATCACAGAATGGTTCTTCCACAAACTAAGACATTCTTTCAAAAGGTATTTATTGGTCTTCTCTTGCTTTTCTAGGGGCATGGAAGAGGCAGACTTGGGAACCAAGTGTGTTGGGACTCTGGGCTAATTGTTCCAGCCTCAGAAGCCATTTCTGTAAGGGCTCTGAGCCGTGCAAGGCAAGCTCAGGTGTGATTCTTTCAGGGGGCAGCTAAGTGTCTGGCCCTGCTGAGATAAGCAGAGACACCAGCAGAATCCAGGCACGGGTAGGAGGATCCTGAGCTGTCCATCTTCAGTGGGACCCTGCCCAGCAGGCTGCTGCAACTTGGGGAGACCCTCCAGCCTCAAACCGGGACTCAAGGAAGAGGAGCTGGATTGGAACACTAGACAAGACTATGGAGAGACTGTGGATTCGTGAACTGCAGCTTATGCCATTGGGGGAGGGGATGAATGGGAATTCTGGAAGTGCAGGCTGCCCAGGCAGCCAGGCTGCCTCTGACACACCCGATCCTCATTTGGATTTGAGAAAAGGAGACTTGAGAGCAGGAGGAAGGCACCCAGGAGCCTGGGAGTCGTGCCTAAGCCTCTGGATCCCACATCTGAGGAACAAGACTTACTATCAGCTTTGAGTGGTGGTAGCACCGTCGCCTCTGAGGTTTAACCAAGGCACGATTGTTACTGATTGAAAACATGAGACCGAATTCCAGCCCCTCCTCCCTCCAGTGGCAGGCTGAGGCTCCACATCCATTTCCTGCCTTGGTCAGAATTGGCTGGGGAACAGGGCAAGCCCGCCGGTGGCTCCTGCCAGGAGTGGCTGAAGAGAATAAATGCAGAGACAGAGGGGTCCCAAAGGGAATGAAGCTGGACCTAAAGAGTCAATGTCCCCTCCCATCTCATCCAGGTACTCCTAGAACCCTAGGCCCATGCTGAGTGGTGGGGGGCGGGGTCCCTGCAGTGAACCCATCTGGTGGCTGTGATGCTGTCACTCCCCTGCCCAGCCATTTCCCACAGGAAGACAGGCTGTCCTTTCACAGCCACGTCCCCCTGGTCCTGAAGATGCTCAGCTCTGCAGCTACAGAAAGTCAGACACATGGAGTGCCATCAGAGGGATGCTAGCAATTGCGGGTTTCACCAGTGCCCCCACAGTGTACAACCAGGGTTCAGAAAGGCAAAGCAGCCTCTCAGAGCTGGACGTGGTCTGCACCTCTGGACTCCTGACTCCTGAGTGCTTCCTTTCTGACATATTTCCCAGAAGTTTTCTGAAAAATCTTTGAAAGGCATAAAGAAATAAGCAGCTCTGATCGAAGTATCAAAAATCAGCTCAAAATTATGACAAGTGAGTGTGGCCGTTTGCAAATAAACACCCCAGCCCACCATTTCATTTATCATGGTCCTGGGGGCCATACCCCATGAAGAACTACTACCCACACTTTTATGTTTTCCCCTCAGGCCCCCTCTCTGGCAGATGAAGCCACATCCCCACCTCAGAGGTGTGCCATGGAAAGACACACCCACCAATCCTGAAGTCACTTCTCCAGCTGACACACAAGAATAAGGAAGTAGAAAAGACCACAAAAAAGCCAGTGTAGACGTCGCAATACCGAGGTTCCAAAGTTCAGGCCATTTGCTCACTAAAAAGCCCCTTAGACTCATTCAGATCCTTTTAGCTCTTATTTCACAAATGGTTCTAACAAACTTACCTGCCAGGTTTTTGTTTTTATTGTTGTTATTATTCAATTGTTTGATCTTTGGAATATTGGAAGTGGTGAACAAATCAGAAGAAAGGGTTTGAACTGTTAATGACAGACATACTGAGAACTGTAGATAGAAGTGATGGCTGTAAGACAGCAGGTAGCAAAAAACTGCATGAATAGAAGTCCCAAAAGCATTGAAACCTGGAATCATTTTAGCGTAGGGCCAAATAGCCATGCATGTCTCTGTGAATCTGAATGTATTACTGTGTACCCAAATCACACACACAAAAAAGGAGTTCTTCAACCCATCTTTTGATTCCAAGAGTAATGGCCCAGCTGCACCCAGTTCAAAGGACTCCTAGAAGTCCATATGTCATTTTCAATGTCAAAAATGAGACACCCCTCCCTGCTCAGGAACCAGGCCCCTGTGTTAGCACTTCCTCTTCAGATGCACTAAACATGCAACAGACAGATGCACTCAGCACTTCCAATTGGCACAAGGGTTCTTCAGAGATGGTACACAGAAACAGATCATGCGGGGTATTGGAGGAATGTCTTAAACCCTTGAGAACAAGCAATATTCAAGCTCCCGTAAGCAGCTTAGCAGCTTCTATTTATCTTCAAATAATCGACATGCTCCAGATAATCTTTCTTTTCTGTTTATTAAAGGAGGCCCTGAGAGTCCCTCCAGGCCACTGCTGAATGATTGGATGAATGGATGGATGGGTAGGAAATAAATAAAACTGGTGACATAACTGGGGTTATCTGAAAAAAATATATCACCTTATACAGTCCCTTACAGACTTTCGCTGATTCACACATTTTTCCCAATGCATCTGCATCAGTAAGGTCTGAAAGTATTCGTATTTACACGTTTTAGATCATCTTTTCTGCTTGTATTCTAGGTTGACATCCAACATTCAAAGGAAAGTGAAGAATTGAAGAACATAGAAAGAGCTTCCCAGACAAGAAAAAGCTAAAGGAGTTTATCACCACCAAACCAGTATTATATGAAATGTTAAAGGATCTTCTTGAAGAAGAAGAAAAGAAAGAAAATACTAACACTGAAATGGCAATAAATACATATCTATCAACAACTGAACGTAAAAAACAAACAAACAAACAGAACAGAAACTGACTCAAAGATATAGAGAACATTTTGGCAGATGGGAGGGGGGCTGTGTGAAAAAGGTGAGAGGATTAAGAAATACAAATTGGTTGTTACAGAATAGTCAGTATAGGGAATATAGTCAATATTATCCTAATAACTGTGTATGGTATCAGGTGTGTATGAAATTAATTGGGATGGTCACTTAGTAAGGACATATAATATCTAATCACTGGGGTGTATACCTGAAACTAATATAATATTGTATGTCAACTGTAATTGAAACATAAAAAATTATTTTAAAAAACTGACAAAATAAAATGATATTGATATCATCTTGAAAAAAAGCTATCCATTTAGAAGTTTCTAAGTAACCAGATGGCTGGCATCAGTAGACAGAAGCATTGTGTATCCATTCCCTCAACAAATATTTATTAAGTGTCTGCTCCATGCCTGGCTTTCTGCTAGGCCCTGAAAAACCTCAAACTGAGTAAGACTGATTATTCAGTCAACCTCACGAAACCACATCATCTTGAAGCAGAAGGAAGAAAGCAACCACGTGTACAACTTGCTCCATGCCTAGTACTATGTTAGGTACCTTCCTACGATATCATTTTCTGTTTCATGGCAACCCTCAAAGTCGGTACAACCCTTAAACAGATGAAGGAACTGAAACTCAAGGAGGTCAAATAACTTGTTCAAGCCACATTACTAGCAATAGTCACAGTGAAAACTGCAGCCCATTGTTCTTCACAGCCCAAAGTGGGGGCCTGTGGTGAGCTGCGTAGAGCAGACTGGACGGACTCTGCAGCCATCTGCTGCATCTGTTCAGGAAAAAAATAAGTGTAATCCCATTAGACAGATGAAGAAACTGAGGCTCAGAAGTCAGATGTGGGAACCAAAGGAAATAATATATATGGGGTCTCCTGGCTTTGGATCCAACACATACCAGGCACTTAGCAAATACATGTACATGGGTGCAGTCTCCAGACCCTCTTCCACACTGACCTCCCACCCCCAGAGGTCCTCGATGCTAGCACCTGCACATAGTGAGCATCCCCAAACACTTCCAGAACTGGGCAGCCCATGGGCACCTGAAGCCCTCGGTTCCCCGCAACCCTGTGTGCCCAGACCACACCAGGTATGAAGAGGACAGTAGGAGAAGACACAGGCCTCCCCAGAGAGGTGACAGTTTAGCTCTGAAGACAAGGTCTGTCCAGAGAAGCACTCGAGAACTCTCAAGATTTCAGGAGCCAGAATGGGGGGCAGAGGAGGCGGGGCAGTCTCTCTCTCCCTGCTGCAGCCTCAACTCTCTCCATCCCAAGAAAGAGCTGAGCTGACCCCCAGGCCAAACTTCCTGCACAAGGGTGGCCAGGCCACCCCCTGGATCCTGAGGTCTCACAAGTTGACTCTGCTTCCTCCCTCTCCCTCCTGCTCAGTCCCCTGTTCAGCTACTGTCCCACGCGACTCCTAAGCCAGCAGGGTATCTCCTCACCTGTGAGAGACCAGCCTTGCTCTAATGTTTTCTATCTACACTACCATGACAAAAAAGGATCAAAAACATTATTTTGCAACTATGCTAAACCAAAGTCAGAGGGAGCAAGGTCCCCCGCATTCCACCATTGGCAAGCCCTGAAGTGTGGGTGTTAAAAGTTCAAGCCCTTGAAAATGGCCTTTTGGATTACGTTCCAGCTCTACAACTTCTACACAGTAAACCTGGACAAGTTAGTTAACCCCATTAGCCTTGATTTGTTCATCTATAAAATAGCTCCTCCCTCAAAAGAACTGTGGTAAAGAACTAAGGTTAGCGAACCATGGTCCGTGGGCCAACTGTGAGCTAAGAATGGTTTTTGCCTTTTAAATCATTGAAAAAAAAATTTTTTTAATATTTTGTAACGCACAAAATTATGTAAAATTCAAATTTCAGGATCCGTGAATAAATTTCTATTGGAACATAGCCACGAACATCTGTTTAAAAATTGCCTATGGTTGCTTTTCTGCTACAACATCGACGTTGAACAGTTGCCACAGACACGTGATGGCGCACAGCCTGAAAGATTTCCCATCTGGTTCTGTACAGAGAAAGCCTGCCAGCCCTGCCCTGGCCAGGGGGCTCGGTTGATTGGAGCGTCGGCCCTCACACCAGAAATGTTGCAGGTTCAATCCCTGGTCGGGCGCCTACCTAGGTTGCAGGTTCGACCCCTGGTCAAAGTGCATGCAGGAGGCAAACGATCATTGCTCCTCTCTCACACTAATGTTGCTCTCTCTCCCTTCCTCTCTCTCCAAAATCAATACACATATCATCAGGTGAGGATTAAAAACATTAAAAGTTTGCCAATCCCTGGGAAAGAGAAAAGGAGAAAATGCATCAAAGTGCCTAGAATAGTAAATACCTACAAAATGTCAGCTATCATTTTCTCTTGTTACCATCTAGCTCCATGTGCTTTTGGAGATACATTCCCAAGTAATTACCAAAATTTTCTAAGTTATTTTTAAAATCACTGCATAGAACAAATTCCCTGTAGAATATATGGCAATATCTAGTTTTAACTAGCATTATTAATACATAATACACTGATTGTCCTGAGCTCAAAGAAAAACAATGGAAGAGAGGTCCCTTCTTCCCAAAGTCATCCTCTAGATTTATTCTTATTGGAATTCATGCTGGAAGGACCTGGAATGGAAGCAAACAATAACAAATTCTCTAGATTTCTTTGTATCGTAGCACATGGACAGGAGAAAGGGCCTTAGAAGTTTCATCCAATTGCCCCCGTCTTAAAAATGAGGAATCTGGGTCCTGATGATGAACTAAAGGGACTTAGCCAAGAGCACCCAATGCTCTCTGCCACTCCCACACCTTGGCACCTCTCCTGCATGAGCTTCCTTCCCCTTGGATTTTAAACCCTTGACTCCAGTGACATGCTCTGACCATCATCGGGTGTGACCTTGAAAACAGTTTATGTGCTGGCCCTCCTTTCTTAGATGTTAATAATCTTGAAAGCAAATCAAGTTCATTATTTAAAATTTATTTTATTTTTTTCATTGAGGTATAATCAGCATATAACATTATATTAGTTTGGTGTACAACATAATGATTCAATATTTGTGTACATTGTGAGGTGATCACTAAAATAATTGGTTAATATCCATCACCATGCATAGTTACAAATTTTTTCTTGTGATGAGAGTTTTTATGATTTACTCTAAGCATGGTGACAAATAATTATAGTCACCATGCCATCCAATATATCCCTGTGAGTTATTTGATAACTGGAAGTTTGTACCTTTCAACCCCCTTCACCCACCCCAGCCCCCTCAAATCCATTTTTAAAACAAAGTAACATCTACCCGGCCCCAGCCTTGACATCCATTTCTAAGCAAATGCCGGCTCTGTAGTGTCCCTAATCAAATCTGTCCGTGTTTAGTCAGCTTCTTCACTGGCTCCTGGCACCAGCCTCACTCCACCGCCCGTCAAGGGTCCAGAACAGATGGGAAAAGAGAGAAGGCCCTGCCGGAGCAGGGGGACGTGGCCCTCACAGCCTGCCCTTCACGCACCAGGACAGAAGAGGCATTCACGTTCCTCCTCCATGTCATGATACTCTCCGAAATTACCTTTAAATGAGGAAGAAAGTCATTATTTCATTAATAAGATTGCGTCAATTGAGGAAAACTTGTCTCCAGTGTAAACAAGCAGAATGTCTTTGCACTCTATGAAAACAAGGTTAAATTACTTGCAGATCCATGTGAAGAGAGAGACGTAGGAAGTGAACCTGAAGCCTGACACATTGAAGGTCTGGGAACTGAAAATAATAGGAATTGTTCTGGTTTTTTCAGCAGAATTGAGCTCAGAGATGGGCACGCCCCTTTGCAGAACCAAGGATCCCTGTGCCTGACCCTTGGCTTGTGAAAAGGTCCGTAACTTCCTCCTGTGACCATGTGCCTTACATGTGCATCAGGAAATGCAGTCACCACACGCCCAGGCACGGGGTCACCCCAGCAGGGGTCTGACAGGGTCTCAGACAGGGCTCCCTTGGTCTCCTCTGGGAGAGAGTGCAGCGATCTGGCCAAGAGAGCAAGAGGCCAACCTGCTGAGAAGAGTTTCACATTTTAAAAAGAAAAATGAAATGAAACATATTTGACCTGAGAAGAAATAGAAGACCTCTCTAGCTGCCAAAGTGACAAATTAGACAGGGAGGCCAAGCAAAGGTGAAGTCCTAGGGTGTCAGTCAGAGGAGCCCAGATGGACTAGGCCAGGCTGCAGGTGATGGGACAACTTACCCCGTCAGTCCGGTTGGGACACCTGTCAGAATGCTCCGTGGAGCTCAACACAGTCTGCCCTTTGTACCGGTATTTATCTAAGTCGTCAATTTTATAGCCGCATTACCTTCCCAGTCCACAGGAAAGCAGATATAGGTGCCTTCAAGAGTCCCGGCTGCGGTTTGCACCACGTAATGACAGATAACCAAAAACAAAGGGGAGGGGAGAGGGCATTTGGGAGAGACCACAAAAGAGCCTTTATAATTACGCCTCCACCTCCCTGGGGGGCCTGCCTCTCCCTCTCCTCTCTGGGGAGGTGCTGGCAGGCTCTGGGGGTGCTGCCTTCCCAGGATGTGCGGGGCAGCCGCCTAGCACGCGCCTATTAATAACCGTGCAGGGACTTGCAGGGAGCTATTACATCGCTGTCTCTCCTCCAGGCTAAATAGCAGCAATCCCTTTAACCTTTCTTCATGGGCCTGATTTTCCATCCCTTTAATCATCCCTGTCACTTTCTGCTGCATGGGCTCCACTCTCACCACATCCCTCCCCGGGCTGGGCCGGAGAGGCTGAGCCAACTGGAAGAGCCAACTGGAAGAGCCAACTGGGCCTCACGGCCTGAACAGCTAGCTGCTCCTCTTCTCTGCACTCCTGTCGGGCCTGCCCTGTGGCCCCAGGGCCTGGGAAGCCCGTGGCCTTGGCCACCGCCCCAGGCTGACGTACTGCCATTCATGACCCACTGGAGCTCTTCCCTACTCCCATGGGGATGTTCCCTGTGACCAGAAAGTCACGAAAATCCAAGAATCTCCTCTAGGCTGATTTTCTCTTTCCGGCCAGACTCCAGCCTATCACGTGGACCATGAGAACAGCCAGCTATCCTGCCGCCATCTTCCCCTGCCAAAACACTTTCAAGCCAGCTTTAGGAATAATTTTTTAAAGCAAATGTCATTTTGATCACGTCCCTCCCTGACTCAAGAGCCCTGAGGAGCTTCCTGTTACTTTATGGTATTGCAAATGTAAACACCAGATTCTGGGTCCAGAGTGCTCTTTTCTGCTCCTTTCCGCCTGTGTGCAGGTCCTTGTTCCAAAAGCCATCCCTACTTATGTCCTCACTCTGTTCAGCCTTCACTGGCCAGCCATCCCCACAACATCCTATTAGATACTCTTTGGGGTGTACTGATTTTATATATGTAGTTAGGGTTCTTTGATAGCAAAGAGGAGAAACCAACCCTGACTGGTTTAAGAAACAGGAATAATTTGGAAATGAAAGGTATCATTTGCAGAACTTTAAAAGAAGGGCTTAGGCCCCCAGCCTAGAAAAGGACAGAACTAAACAGATATGGAGCTCTTTCTATAACATTGCCATCAGATGTTCATTCAGTTCTTTCATTCTTATTTATTTTTGCTTAAGATTCAGAGTTTGGGGACCTAGAAGCTAAGACAAGCTTTGTGACGGGAAGGAGGGGGAGCCCTGTATTGGCGCCCTCTCCAGAAGCGCACTTGGTAGGGACAATTGCCAGACTTAGCAAATAAAAATACAAGATGCCCAGCTAGATATCAACCTGAGGTAAACAATGCATAATTGTTATAAATCTGTCCCATGCAGTAGTTCCTGGATTTGCCTTCCCATTCTTCCTTTCCCCCAGTCCCACTTGGCAGCCCCCAGGTGAGTGGATGCCCCCTCTGACCACAACAATACCCTGTTGTACCTCATGCCTAACTAACTACTTCAATCCATCCTCAAGGTCACTGCGGATTTTATTTCTTCCTCTTTAATTTTAATAGCCCAGCTTAAATCGCCTCAAAACTATATACAGTAACTGACACAAATAAAAAGGCTCATGTGCCCTTTGGCAACCATTTATTATTTATGTCTTTTTTACCTCTACTGAGGAAAAAAAAAAAAAAACAACTTTCTTTGCCTTCTCTTTTTTGCCGAATACTTCAAAAACAGTCCTAATGCAATTTAGTGTCTGTGTAACTTTTTCCAGTTTAACATGCCTTTTTACATTTATTACTTTATTTAATATCATAAATTATCATAATTAGTGAGTAAAGTGGTTAGTTGGCACTGGTAGTAAAGCTCCCCATTTCACAGATGAGAAGTTAAGACTTTGAAAGGTCAATTATAAAAGCTAGTGTGGATTCAAAGCTATGGATCCAGGACTTAGAACGATGTGTTCCTTCCTCTCTATCAAGGGTCAGCAAACTTTTTCTGTAAAGAACCAGAGAGTAAATATGTCAGGCTTTGAACACCATGTGATCTCTATCACAACTACTCAACTCTGCCATGGTAACACAAAAGCAGGCATGGTCCATACATAAGTGAGTGGGTTTCTCTTCCAATAAACTGTATTTACAGAGGTCAACAGGCCATATTTGGCCCATGGGTTGCAGTTTGCTAACTAATGCCTCCTCTACACCACACAATAAGCACCTTTCAATCTTTATAAGTCTGTCAGAGCTTGCCTCCAATGGGAGGCCATGATTTCAACCTGTACTAATATTAGTATTTGATATTAACATTAAACGCTAATTTTTCCTTCCTTCTTGCCTCTCCTATGTCCATATTGTTTGGATAATAATTATCTTGGTTTCCCACTACACCTTTGGACCATCCTAGACTATAGCAAAGTTTTCTCGTGTGCAATGAACATGCTAAGCCCATCCTTCCTCCCTTGGATCCTCCTCGACCTGCGTGTGTGATCTGTTCCAACAGCCTTTAGGAGCAGGTGCCTTTCCAGTACAGCACATTCCCCAAGGCCCCCAGAAAGAACTAGAGTCAGTCATCCTTCCAGTTTGCACTCACTTCGGGTTTCATGTGCCTCCTCCCTTGGGCCTTCTCCAAGTGTATCCCAGGGAAACTCATGCCCTAGAATGGTAACTCCACTAGGAGGTCTTCCTACAGCCTTCTTCACCTCTGGTCCAGGAAGGAGAGAGACTATTTAGTTCTATCTGCTGCCTGTAGAGTGGGAAGACTGACTCAAGTGCTCTCCCTAGGGAGGCAGGAGTTTCCCAGAGCAAACCAGCTAGTCTGGTTAATACCTGTCAATGTTTATAGATCCTGGAATAGTGAGGGTTGGGGGCTGTGTATAAATAGCATCCTCCTGGGCAAGGAGGCCAGTTGCTTAGATGACTGGAGTTGCAAATCCTCAGGCATGGTGATTGGCCACCTGGAACCAGAATTCTACAATGCAGGACCAGTGGGACAGGACTGACACCTCACATTAGGGATTCCAGGTCTTTGAGTGGGCTCAAAGGTACTCGTGTGAACACACCACGCATAAAGTCCAAAAACATTGTAGAGTTCAAAGTTGCCCAAATCCTTCATCTACAAGTAAGGAAACTGAAGCCCAGAGAAATTACTTTAGTTTATCATGATGCCAAAGGGGAAGGATTCATATTGTCTTTATAAATAATACCCAAAAGATACTGATGAACTTGATTAATGAAACTGAAATTGATAACTATAAAGCTTTCCTCAAATATCAATATATTTTATTTTAAATAAGAGGCAGAGAACGTGCTCAACCCAGCACAACCCAAGAGCCATGAGTGAGATCAGCATTTTCGAAACACTTGAGATTTGGCTCTTTCAAGTCTTCCATGTGCCCGAAGGTAAGGTTCTCTGGGAACACTCACAGCCCTCTCTAAATGTCTTCATAAATGCTCCAAAAGGGGGAAGAGAGGCAGCAAAGGATAGAAGGTACAAGGAACACTGAATGCCCTTGCTATACCATTTGGAAGTTGCGTGACCTGTTGCAAATAATTTAACTTTCCTAAACCATGTTTTCTGATCCGTAAAAGAAGTATAATAATAGTACTTATCTTGTAAAGGTGATGTGATAATTAAACGAAATAATGCACACAGAATGCCTAACCTAAGGCTGACTTAATAGTAACTACTCAAATATTCACTATGATTGCAATTCTTGTTGACATTCCAGGCTTTTTGCCTTAAGTCCAACTCTAATTTTGAGTCGACCCCTCTGCCCACTTTTCTGACTATGAAACAGGGATAATATGTTAGCTAGAGAGACAGATAATTAGAAGTTAGTTATGACCTGCAGAAAGAGCTCTGCCTCCTCACCCAGAGCCACAGCTTGGCCCGCATGACCTCCACGCTAAGAGATAAGGTGCCTTTCTGAGCTGGGTCTCCCCTGAGAAGGTGGCCTCCAGGCCAGGACCCAAGCTATTTGGAAGGGGTAATGGGCAGCTGCAAGTCACGGCTTCAGAGAATTAGGGAAACAGACAAGGAAATGTGAAAAAGGCTAATGCTTAGATTTTTTTGTGGATAATATTTCTGGCATTATGGTTTTTGAGTCAAATGGTATCATCCTTTGAAAGTCCTGCCAGAGGAAGGACAAGGGAAATCAAGGAATCCCTACAGCAAAATGACAAAGAGCTCAGAACAGATCCTGCATAAGGGTCACGTTATAGGAGTACCTTAGTGGGCCTGACTGTAGGATTTGCAATATCACCAAACCATTAAAATTAAAAAGACAAAGAGAAAAAGCAGACCGCCTAGAACTCCCTTTCTCAGCAGGAGAAGAAACACGCTAGACAAAACAACTCTCTCTCCTTTTCCCTGGGTTACTTGGCAGCAGCAGAAACACTTCACAAAAAGTTCCAGAAGGGCTTGATATTGAGTTTGAAAAGTACAAATTCCCAAAACAATCAATGACTAAAGTAGCAATATTTTAGCCCTTCACAGGAATCTGGTTATTATTACCATTAATGCCAAGTATCTTGTTTCTATTCTTTTTGATTTAAGGTAATTTTCTTTGTAAAAGAGGTGCTTTGTTAAGCTCTGTGCTGCTACATCGGTTTCGGGAGAAAGAGAACTGGGCACGTTGGGGAAGTATCGTGTTGTACTGAAACTTTAGAGGCCCTGGTTGTGAAGAACTCCTTTGTTTTTGCTCTGAACCTCATGTGGTTCTTCGGACTTCATTTTCTAGTTCAGCGCACTGATTTCAGCATTGTCCACTCTGATGATGATATCTCTTTGAACATGACAATGTCCAAGGTCTCCAGGAGGCTGGGCCTACCTGCTCAGGCCTGGCTGTGACTGGGCCAAAGGAGACCCAAGTCAATGTCCGTGTCTAGGAAGAGACTGCATGATTCAGGGTCCATCTTATAGACAATGAGGAAGCACAGACACCAACGAGTGACATATCTAGCTCAGTGGTCCTCAACCGGGGGCAATTTTGCTCTTCCCTCTCCTGCCACCAGAAAACATTTGATAACATCTGAAGACATTTTTAATTATCACATCTTTTGAGGAGTGGTGGCATCTAGTGGGTAGACAGCCAGGGATGCGGCTAAACATCCTACAAAGCACAGGACAGGACGCACAACAAAGAATTATTCAGTCCTAAATGCCAACCAATAGTGTCGAGGGAGAGAAACCTCACTAGACAAAGACACACAGAAAGCCCTGCCTGGCATGGGCCTGCCCCACCTCCTTTATGGCATTTTGCCCCATCCTCCCTAATTCCTACAGCTCCAAGCACACAGATACCTTCTAGTCCTTGACAGCATTGTGTTCCCCCAACATATTCTGACCCCTCTGCCTGCCAGTCTCTTCCCCACTATTCCATCTAGTTAATGTCTTCTCGTGCCCAGATCTCAGCTCAATAGATATTTCTTAGGAAGCTTTCCTTTCAAGACTAAGTCAAATCCCCTATCACATGTTCTATCTTCTTTATGCTTTCTTTTTTCAAGGGTTTCGAAAATGTCTTCATGGATTTTTGGATTCCCCAAGCTCCCTACCTCTTAGCTCTCAAGTGTAAAGGCTAATAGCACTAAGTCTGGGGCCAGATGGTTGGTATTTGAATCCCCAATCTGGTGTGTTCTCATCATGTGACCTTGGGCAAGTCACTTAACCTTTCTGTGCCTGTTTTCTCCAGCATGAAGATAATAACTGTACCTAACTCCTAGTGTGCTATGAGGATTAAATGAGAGCTGCTTGTGAAGTGTTTAGGATAGTGTCAGGCCCATTGTGAGCACCCCCTAAAAGTTTGCTTTAATTATTAATTTGAGAATTAAAAACTGCCCTGCTGAGATATGGAGGGACATAAGAAAGAAATGCATTTTCTCTTCCCAGTAGCCTGGCCCTGCCTCACTCACCGTCTTTTCTCCACCAGATTCAGCTCAGGTCATCTGAGGCAGGGAAGTCAAAATCAACACTTTCTATTTAGAGATAAAGAAACTGAGGCCCGGAGAGGTTAAAGAATTTGGAAAAATCACATAGCCGGTTTCTTTCTACCTGATCGGGCCCTCTCTTCTCCTCACCCCTTCCCCCTTTGAGGTGATCGCTGGTGCATTTCCGATCGACACTAAATGAATATCCCATAGCAACTATCTCCGTCTGACTACAGGTCCCTGCTCCCCAGCTTTCCTACAAAAGACCTGGGATTTATAAGATCCAAGCTTATCGGAACGAAGCACGCCCAACAGAACACAGAGAGGTGCCTAATCAGAGATTTAAGGTGTTTACACAGCAGCCTGGGGAAAAAAAAAAATCTAGGCCTGAAAAGAAAGGAGACCAAGGGCAAAAAATAACCTAAATAAATTAAGAAAACGCTGAGGCTGTCTCCTGAAGTTTTCTGCCATTACATCACTGACCCTGAGACAGGGCCGCGCAGGGCCTCTGCAGGGCCTCTGCAGGGCTGTACGACACAGGGCCGCACCTCATTTGTTTTAACTCCCTCAAATCCTATTTTACTCTTTGACACCCTCCCAGCCTCTCATGGCTGTTCTTACTCTTTGTCCACCCCCTACTGGTTTCTGTAAGCTCACTCTTTGCCAACACTGTGGTAGTTTAGCCCAAAGAGTTCCTGGGCCCTTACATCTCATGGAAAGCAATGTGCAGTCCAGACTGTGGAGTGACAATGGCCTCTGACTTCTTGGTCTGGCCGTACCTGGGGAACCCAGCTCAGTCTGTGGTCCTGCTCTTTAAAAAGGATACGAACAAACTGGGAGAGCATAAAGGAGCACAGTCAGGAAAAGTCACTTTACTATGTAGGGGACGACTGGGTGAAAAAGGCTTAAGCTGTCTTCAACAAATGTAAGGCTATTGGGGTTTTCAGGTCCCAACAATGTTACAGAATGAGCTAAAGTGAACTTCTGATTCCTCCAGAAACCCATAAAAATACTGGTAGAACATAGCAAAAAAAAAAATTATAAATACACCTAAATTCATAAAAATGAAGTAAAATCTCTAGGTGCCAGGAAAAAAAAAAAGAAAAGAGGGAACTCCTAGTTAAGTGACAAGCTTCAGCTAACACCTTGATGGCCCAGGGAGATATTGACCCAAATACAGGCCCTAATGTTTAGAGGCTGGAGTTTTATTGCCATCAAAAAGTGAAAGGTGGGGCTGTCGAGTCCTGTGATGAAGAATCTAGAAGCACTGAGTGGAAACCCTGAGAGGACAGTTGCTTCCACTTAAGCTCTCTACTCACAGGCCCAGGGAAACCCCTGCGATATGACTCTCATTTCAGAGTTTCAAGTAAGGAAACAAAACTGCCCCTGAGGAACAAAACTTCAAATCATCCCCAAACACAAGTGTGTTGGCAAAATTTGTATTCTTTACCTGGTGTATTAGTCAGGGTTCTCCAGAGAAACAGGAACAATAGGGAGTGTGTGTGTGTGTGTGTGTGTGTGTGTGTGTGTGTGTGTGGAGAGAGAGAGAAACCAACTTACTTTAGGGAACTAACTCATACAATGGTGGGGACAGACGAGTCTGAAATCTTCAGGGCAGTCCAAGAGGGTAAAACGCTGATCTTTCCGGACTCCCTTGCAGCTGGGGTAGCATGTGTTGCAGATCTGGCCAATGAAATATAAACACAATTACCAGTAGGCTTCCAGTACAATGCTTTCCCCTTTCCCCTCTACCCTTTTCCCTTCTACCTAGAATGAAGACACATTGTTTGGCAGGCACCTCGTGACCATGAAGAGAGGACAAAGTCACATACCAAGGACAGGAGAAACAGATGATGAAAGGAACCTGGGTGCTTAATGATATCCTTAAAGAGGTGCCCCAGCTCTGGACTACTTAACTCTGGCCTTCTCATTATAAAATAATCCCCTTGATATTTAATTCATCGTTTTCTATTGTTTGCAGCTAAATGCAATACCAAGTTGTATAGCATATTAAACATTTAAGGATAACCACTAAAAGAATAGAATTTGAATGTATTGACTTTTAAAACAGTAAACGAAAAAGATGAAATAAAGAAAACTCAGTCAATATAATAGAAGGGAAAAGAGAACTATAGAAAGAGATGAAAACAAAAATGATAAGGTATCAAGATATAAGTATATCGATAAAGTAAATAAAAATGAAAAGGATTAAAGCTACATCTTAAAAGATATAAATGCTAAGATCAAACAAGAAATCCAACTTTTCATTTTTTCTAGTAGATCCACAGGTTTTAAGTGTCCACTAGAAAATAGGAAGACTGAAAGCAGTGAGATTGGGAAAAATACACCAAGCAATCATTATCCAAAAGAACAAATGATGAAGCAATATTAAAGTCAAAAAAAAATATGGGCAATAATTACAAAATGATAAAAAGAAGAATTCTGTAGGAAAATGACAAACTTGGGGAAAGAAAGAAAGAAAGAGAAAGAAAAGAAAAGAAAAGAAAAGAAAAAAGTAAAGAAAAGAAAAGAAAAGAAAAAGAAACTGACAGATTCACCAGCACTGTGAGAGATCTGTCTGCTCTGAAAGCAGACTAAGACAAATGAGTGGAAGTTACAGGCAGGAAGGACACAGACTCAGTCTACAGAGGAAAACTTTTTTGACTTGCAGAGCTGTCCAAAAGTGAAATGGGCTGCCTTGGGTGGCAGAGCTCCAGAAACATGGGGGTTTTGGGAATCTGTATAACCCTGGTTGAGGCTATGGCTGGCACAGGCAGGCACCTGACACCTAGATCTATGAGGGCAGGAATCAGGTCTGTTTAGATCCCGCTGACTGACCCAATGCCTAGAGCCAAGCCTGACACATAACAGTCATCAGTAATGTCTGCTAAATAAAATACTCAGCCACGAAAATGGATAAAATCACCTCTCAAGTGCTCTCCAATTCTAAGATTCAGTGATTCTGACATGCTCATGCCTCTGCTTTTTGTCCTTATTCCACTCTGATGCCCAGAATCACCATGAACCCAGGAGACTCAGGGCAGCACTGAGAGGTGAGGGTGGGGGCGAGGGGAGAGGAATGGATGAAAGAGTAGTAACACAGAAGCCTGGAGGATGGGAGCCAGCTCTGCGAAGAGCTTCCAAAAGTCTTCCTGCCACAGAAATTCCACTTGGCCACAGTTGCTGCCCTGGCCATGGGCCTGGAGGGGGATGGTGGCTGGCCTGCCACACAGGACTTTCCATCCAGCCCATCCTGTCTGTGCTGCTTACAAGGGTGGAGAAGTGTGACTGCGAGCAGGTCACCCGGTCGGCCAGGTTCATAAGCCAAAGCTTATCCCACATACTGGGTTCTGGGACACGCAGGAAGGGGATGAGCTCCCCAGCTTTAGGGGGTCCTTAGGTCACAGAGGGTCAAGGTTTCTGTACTTAGGATCCCTCTGGTCTGAGAGGGAAACACAGCCCGACCCTCACGGAGCCTGTTATGGACTGAAAGCTTGTGGCTGCACCTCCACCGCTCAATTTCATATGTTAAAATCTTAACCCTCAATGTGATGGTGTTAGGAGGTAGGGTTTTGGGGAGGTTGTTAGGTCATGAGGGTGAAGTCTTTGTCCCCCTGGAGGAAAGCTCCCTCACCCCTTCTGTCATGTGTGGGCGCAATGAGACTTAGCCATCTGAGAACCAGGAAGCGGGCCCTCACCAGACACTGGATCTGCCAGGGCCTTGATCGTGGACTTCACAGCCTGCAGAGCTGTGAGGAATAAATGTTGTTGTTTATAAACCACTCCATCTATGGTACTCTGTCATAGCAGCCCGAATGGACTAGGACAGGGCTGCTAGAAGGAAGGCTACATACAGTCCCTCTCCTTAGGAAGCAAATCAAATCTGATGGAGCAGAACTGGCCCCACCCTCAGAATGCCCTGGTCAGAGTTGGCTGCGTCTCCTGCCTTCCCACCCGTGCAAGACGGAGGAGGGAGGGGAATAGCAGGCTGAGGTCCATTTCTGTGATGAATGGAGCCTGTGAGCATTGCCACCACCCAGCTCCTGGGGGACATTCCCACAGCCCCACCAGGAGGGTTAGGGCTCCCTTCCCTTCCCTCTGCACCATAGAGCCTGACCCGTTGGAGTGAATCCTGAGCCCTGAGCCTATTTCTAGCTCAGGAATGTTGGCCCTTCTGTCCTGTCCTGCTTTCCCTCTGCGCTGTTTTCATTTCTTTCCCACCCTGTCTCCCCCAACCCCCATTTCCCAAGCTCGCTCCTGGGAGACCAGGCCCAACAGCCCACTGGTGATCTTGTTTTACATGAGACATTTCCAAAAAAGACAAAAAAAAATCCTTTCCAGGAAAATGCCATTTTAAAAATTCAGCTCCAGACACTGCGGCAACATTAGGAAAACAAAGGACTTGGCAGAAAGGTTCTCTGAAGCGGGACTTTCTGAAATACCTTTTCCAAATTGCCTCCAGTGGGAATGATGCCAAGGGGCAGCTCTGGAGCACCAGGCAATTTTGGATGGACAGTGGCTGCTGGTTTTCACACCATCCCAGCCTTTCCTTCCCTGGGATCTTCTCCCAGGCCCACGCAGAGAGTCCCTCTCAAAAGCTGCCAAAAAAAGCAGCTGTCTCTGGAGGGTCAGGAAATGCTGCTGGTTCCTCCCTCCGGAGGAGACTGCTCAGTCCCTCTCCGGCCCCCACTATGCTGTGGGGCCAGGCTGGAGGCCTGGGGAACAAACTGCGCCTACTAGGGAGCTGTCTTCTCTTAGCACCCAAGTAACAGAAATATGCAGTTTCCCCTGGGACCTACACAGGGGTGCTTTTCCTCTTGCATGTATCAGGTATAATCCTATTGATGTCATACATAAAATGACAGTAATGGCCATTACTAAGCATGTTCCATGTGTCCACCACTAACGTATTCTTCATATTTGTTTTACCTCATTTGATCTTCATAACAATTGCTATGGGTTGAGTTGCGTCCCCACCCCTCACCCCCAAAAAACTTGTATGTTGGAGTCCTAACCCCCAGTACATCAGAACATGACCGTATTTGGAGACGGGGCTTTTAAAGAGGTACTTAAGTCAAAATGAGGTCTTTAGGGCAGGCCTGATCCAGTCTCACTGGAGTCCTTATAAGAAGAACTGTACACACAGACAGACATGGCCATGGAGGAAAGACCATGTGAGAACATAGCAACAAGGCAGCCATCTACCAAGGAGAGAAGCATCAGAAGAAACCAAACACCTTACTAACACCTTGATTTTGGACTTCCAGCCTGCAGAACTGTGCGAAAATGTTCTGTTTTTTAAGCCACCCAGTCTGTAGTATTTTGTTGTAGCAGCCCTAGCAACCTAATGCAACAACCCGTAAAATTAATATTGTTGTCACCAAGCTGCAGGGAGCAAAGCAGTCTCAAGATGTTATGAGACTTGCCCAGCAAGCCAATCAGAGAACAACAATTTGAGAGTCAACTGTCTGACTCTAGAATACAAACTCTGAAGCACAGCATTTGACTGTTTCCCTTCTGTGCCCCACTATGTACATGCATGTTTCAGTTATTTATTGCTGTGTAACAAGCAACCTCACACTATAACGGATTAAAATAGCCACATGTGTTTTGTTCATTCATTAGTAATTGGGAGGAGCTTTGCAGGACTAGCTCATCACTGCTCCACTTGGTGTCAGCTGGGATGGCCCCAAGGCTAGACCAAACCATCTGAAGTCTCGCTCTTTCATTTGGCTGGTGATTAATGCAGGCTGTCCAGCTGGGACCTTAGATGAGGCTGTTGGTCCAAACATTCCATGTGGCCTGAGCTTCCTCCTAACATGGCACCTGGTTCCAAGGGCATCCCGTGAGACAGAGCCAGGGAAAAGCTGTGTCACCTTTTCTAACCCAGTCTTGGAAGGCCGCCAGCATCACTTTCACCACCTTCCCTTTCTTAGAAGCCAGTCGTGTTCAAGGGAAGAGAAGTTTGATGCTGCCTTTGATGGGAGGAGTGTCCAAAAATTGCAGACATGTTTTAAAGACACCAGGGCATGTGCCATTGACACGGTTGTCCGTATTTTGTCAGGTGTTTGTGTTTATTTGCCAGTAGCATCGTATCACTGGAAGAACATTAAACTGGGGGTCCAAAGCCCCGAGCAAGAGACTTTCTGAGCAAGAGGCTGCCGTGATTCCGCAGCCCATGCATGAAAAGAGCAGGACCTGCTTCCAGTTGGGCCACCCTCCTCTGCATGGGACTGAGGCTACTGAACTTCATTCCGGCCTCTAAAACAAACACTGATCACCAGCAGAAGAAATTTTAGGACACTGGTCTTCTGACACTTCCCTTGACTCTCAGCTATGATAACATGAGTTCTACCTTGTCCCCGTGGCCAAGTGGCTGTCTTGGAACTGTCGCAATCCATACATTGAGGACTTCCTAAGTGCTAGGCACGAACACTGGCACTTTGTGTTTGTTGTATCACTTAGCCATCATATCAATCCTATGAAGCAGGTAACATTATTAGGTGGCATAATTACCCATTTAACACATGAAGAAACTGAAGTGCAGGGGTGGTAAATAATCTGCCTAAAAGTTAGTAGAGACAGAGTCTGAACTACAGGTTGTGCCCTGGCTGGTGCCATTTCCTCCAGGGCCTGGCATTCCGCCCCTGGACCCCTGCCCAGCATCCAGGGTCTGCTCCCTGTTGGCAGGCTTCCTGCACAGCCCACTGCCTGCCAGGACATCTGACAGTATCTGGATTGTCCGTCTCTCTGCTCTACTCACCTTTTAGGGCCTCACCATGCTTTCTGTTGGAGGTTATCCCTGCCCCTGTTGTGAACTACTCAATGACTCCTACCTGGGGACAGCCACCACACTGTGTTCACCCTCCTAATCTCTGTCCCAGCCCTTTACCATCTGCCCCAGACCACCTAGGTAGTGGGAGAGGGCTTTGGCATAGTCAGAGCACAAGACCAAGTAAGACAGCATCGTGAATGGACAAAATCTAAGGCCCCAGAGTCAGATCCATCTAGGTCCAAACCCTGACTCCACCGTTTATTACTAGTGCATAAGAATAATGAGGCCCATGTTGCCTCATTCTTCACATGAAGATTCTCCATGAGTTAATATGTGTACAGGGCTTGGCACTGTGCCTACCACATAATAAATGCTTAATAAATATTAGTCATCTTTGTTGTTGTTATTCTCAAAAATATTTGTAAAAGATCCACTAGAAAGCCTAGCATATGGTAGGCATTCAAAAATGATAGCTGTTAATCTTGTTGTTTAAGTCCTGGAAAAGCTACAGGAATTCAGAGAAGGGCCAGATAACAAGGTAGTGAAGACAGAAAACAGGCTGCCCAAGCAACTGTGCAGATCTGCAGCTCTCTGCCTAATCCTAGAGCTTGGGTATGACTGGCCTCGATTAAGTGGAAATGCCTTTTTACAGAACTCCCATCTTCATCCACCCCAATTAGGAGACAACAAGAGCTTCCTGAGCTTGGAAGCCCCTGAGAAAAGAAACTTCAAGAGAGAAAATCAGAAACACCCTCTGTGCTCCTGCCCAGCACCCCCTGCTATGACAACGTGAGCCACCGGCCACCACAGTTTGCCCTGCTCATCCAGTTGTCCCACTGGTCTGTGGTTTCACAGGCTTCGTCTGAGGCTGTCAGTTAGTTCTCAGAGAGCTGGGAAACATGATCAGGGTATGTAATAGTTTCCCAGCCTCAAGCCCACTCCAGGTTGAGCTGTTAGCAAGAGGTGGGCAGAAAGCAACTCTCAGGTTTATAAAAGACGAGCCATCACAAGCCCACCCATCTTTGAGCATTGGGTGCTGCAATACTGGTATTATCCTCCCCCATCCATTTTTTCTGCTACTACTTTCCCAGGATCCTTAGAACCACGTTCACCAATACTCATAGCTCCTGGGTCAATTCTGACCAAACTGGGGGTGTATGAAGTTGAGCAGACCCAATGACTTAGAACGATGTCACCAGCTCAGTTCTAACTGCTTGGCTCCTGTGTTCCTCCTGATTTTCCTTCAAGCCAGATGATCAATGAGGTGACAGCAATTTCCCCCAGACCACTCTCATTTCCCTCCTCCAATCTGACATGGATCTGGTGCCCTCTGCAATGACCTCTGTGAGCCCACATTACTGTTCATGTTTCTGCGGAGTCTGAGTTCTCCCCTCCCCACTCCAGGCTCAGTCCACTCTGCTACAACCCACCCTTCTGCCCTGACTTCTAGTCCCTAATTTTGCCTAGAATCCAGCTCTCCTCTGTATTAGTCTGCTATCTCTGTGATAATACCATATAATAAATAATCCCCAAACCTTAGTGGCTTATAAAAAAACAGTTCTTTTTTTCACTCATAGTCTGTGGGTTGGATAAAGTAGCTCTGACTCGGGCTGTGTGGTCAGGTACAGATGAGTTTCACATGTCACTCATTCTGGGAGCAGCAGCTCCCAGGGGCAGTCTCTTCTCATTATGGATGAAAGAAGCACAAGGAAAGGTTAGTGGAGACTTTCCATGACTCTTCAACTCAGAACTGGCCCCATTATCAAGTCCACCCACATTCCATTAGCCAAAGCAAGTCAGCTGGCCAAACCCAGAGTCAAATGGATGAAAATATATTCTCCACTTATTCTAGGAGGCTGTGTGCAAAGTTACATGGCAAAGGATATGGACATATACTTCTATCACAGGCAGGGAGTAAAGGATTGGGAATAATGATCCAATATCCTACATTACTTAAACCAGCACCCTTTTATGAACTCATCTGAGGGAACTTCTAGCTCCCTGCTTGCCTGCCAGGCTTCCTCCCTCCTTACCCCAGCTCAGGCTTAGGGGCTGGCTCTCTGTGGACAGACCTGTCACATGAAGAGCCCTGACCAGTTGACTGCCAGCCATTGGCTGTCACCTGCATCTCCTGGCATGACATACCCACCTGATTGTTCCTCCTGAACTCTTAGAGAAGCTCACCAGCCTAATTAGCTTCTCAGTCCCTAGCACATCCTGACTTCAGAGGGATAGAACCAAGAATAGGGAAGCTGGAAAGCTATTGAGGAGCCAAGGCACCTTCTTCCACCCTCTCACACTTTTCCTATATGTTTTCTCTCTTTGCTCTCTCTGTACATCTGCTTCAGATTTCTCTCTGGGCACCAGCTTTCTCTGCTCTTCCAATGACTTGGTAGGAGAGGGCCTGCTCCAGCGCCAGGGCTCCAGAAGCTCCCACTTTGAGCACTATCACCAAGCTGAAGAGCGTTCCAGTGTCTCACTTCCAAAATCCCAGAGAAAGACCCCAGTCAATCACAGCTGGGATCAAGTAACACAAACATGGTTACCCACCCCTCTGGATGGAGGAAAAGAGTGGTGTGGCTGTCAAACATTAAAAAAAGAAAAAACAAGACTCCAAACTGGAGTCCTTTGGGCTGGCTGTAGTCACAAGATGTATTTAGTTTGGCCACAGAATTTTTTAAATAGATTTTATTTATTTATTTTTAGAGAGAGAGGTAGGTAGGGAGAGAAACATCAATGTGTGGTTGCCTCTCACGCATCCCCCAATGGGGACCTGGCCCACAACCCAGGCATGTGCCCTGACTGGGAATCCAACCAGTGACCCTTTGGTTCACAGGCCAGCACTCAATCCACTGAGCCACACCAGCCAGGGCATGGCCACAGAATTTTTAAATGTTTTGTATTACTTGACAAAATTTAGAAATTGAGAGTGGAAATATCAATCCAGATTTTTTCTTAAGAAAGTAAATGATCTCACCTGGAAGACAGTGTGAAAGTACCCTATGAGGCCCAACATCACTCTGTGTTCTTAATCTAGCTGTGGCTCATACTTTCACATTCCATTTGTGAAAAATCCATCAAGCCATACTCTTAAAATATATCCACTTTTGAATATGTATATTACACTTCTTTTAAGTTTTAAAAATTTAGAAGATCTGGCCCTGGCTGGTGTGGCTCAGTGGATTGAGTGCCAGCCTGTGAAACAAAGGATCCCCAGTTCAATTCCCAGTCAGGACACATGCCTAGGTTGTGGGCCAAGTCCCTGGTGGGGGGCATGTGAAAGGCAACCACACATTGGTGTTTCCTCCACCTCTTTCTCCCTTCCTTTCCCTCTCTCTAAAAATAAATAAATAAAAATCTTTTAAAACAAATTTAGAAGATCTAGCAACATTGGAGCCACATTCCAGTAAGGGATAAGTCAACTGGAGTGGAGTTTTCCTTAGTGCCCTACTCCCCACTACTCCCCACTCTCTTCCCATCACTGAGGCAAGGGGTCAGTAGTCATTTATCATCATCTTGGATATGTTCTTCTTATGACAGAGTTAAAAAGAAAGTAACCTTTTTTTCTTTTACTTCCATAACTCCATCAAAATGGGGGGGAAAGCATACCAGAGAAGATGTTCTTTTTTCTTAGAAACATTAAAAATAGATTTTTCTTTTTTTTTCCAGAAGTTAAAACCATTCTTCCAAGTTTGACATGCAAATAAAATGTGTCAGTATCAAAGAAATAAAAAAGAAATCTAGCCAAAAGGGCTGTGACCAGTGTGTGGAAACTTGATCTAAAAGTGAAGGATTGATGTTTTAACATGTTTTATTTTTCAATCAAAAAAAAAAAAAAAAAGGTGAGAATACTGTTCAGGCATTGAAACCTTTCATGAATGGTGAGTTTATAAAAAAAGTATCTACTGAGGACAAAGGAAATTCATGCCTTGAAACAGAAATAAGTATTTGCGAATGGAAGACTAAACAGAAATGCTGCTGCTCAGCAAGATAATGACACGGCTGAGAACTTACAGGACAGGCTGTAGGAAAAAGTTCAGTCATTTGTGGCATTTCCTAGGGAAGCATATGAGAGCCCAGTTAAAATAATACCACCCAGTCAGCTATATTTATTTATGGTTCCAAAAGGACTTGGCCATGATTGGAGAACTTGGGGGCATGGTGTCCATCACAGGCACAAGTTCAGGAAATGGCTTAGCTTTGTGTGTTGAGAATTCACGAAAAATTTAAAGCAGACAGGTCAAAATTAGTAAGCCGGACTATGAAGCAGAGCTCTTGAGATGGTCAGCATTAAGACTGACCCTGTTTTCAAACTTAAATCCCAAATGGCAAATTTTGCACAAGCATGGAACCTAAGTGATTCACCAGGAATTTCTTTGTGCTAATAAGTTAAAATAGAACATATCATGGACCCAGTAAACTGGACTCACTTCCATGACCGAAAGTATAGAAATTTCAATGCTATACTTGATGCTTTGGATATTCAATAGTCATAATATTCACGTGTTCTGATAAATTAAGGGTAGTTGTTGTATAATGTCTTTGATTTGCAGATGGGTGAAAGAGTTGAAAAATTATGAACTAGTTTTTATCATCCAACAAAAAATACTTACCCCAACTCTCCCACAGATATTGGATCGAGGTATTGACCTCTTTGGTAAATATTACAAGCCATCTAGCCATTTGGGTACTTCCCTGCATGAATCTTCACATGTATGCAAGTGGGCTATTGAGTTTGCTCATCCTTAGTGAAATTATATCTTTGGGAAACTCATTTGGCAAAAAGAAATCTGGCCCACTTTCCTCTGCTGAAGTCAATCATCAGAAATTAAAGAGATTACTTAAACTGCTCTCCCAAAATCATGGGGTTGAAAACAGAATTCAAAGAAAGGTTCTAATTTTATGGAAATTAACTCCTGTTATTTGACTCACCTTTCTTAATTACTATTGTGTGACAAACGGGATTTTTGAACCACAGTGGAGTCTCCAAAACTAAACTTTGCAACATTAGAACACCAAAATTCTATGAATATCTCAGGAGTAGTTACCCTAAATATAAAAACCATCACACAAAGATTCTATCCATGTTCAGCCATGAACAGCTGTTTCCCATTATGAAATCAAAAAGAAAAACTATTGCTCTCGGTTAGAGGATTCAAGGCTGAATTCTATACAGCACATCGCAACATGAAATGCAAGACCCAACACTGACATGTTGGGGCAAAGGGAAAAGTGTCACATTTCTGGTTCCAAAGCAAAGAAGTAATGAGTTATGAAAGAAAAAAATTAATTAAATATTTCTATTTTTTCAAATGTTATGTTTTTCCATTTCAAACTTAATATATAATCTCCAATATCATACATGCTTGTACTATGTTATATGTTTATGCCATGGTCAAGTAAAAATGAAAGAAAGTTTGATTACATTGCTGGCAGTTGATTTTTCTTACACCCAGCCCAGTTTATTCACTTTGTTGTATTTCTGGATTCTGCAGGAATCTGAGTTTGCAACCCCCAGTGTACTATATATGATTTTTTTTCTACTACATTTTTACCATTGAGTGAGTGAACTTACATTGGAAAATAATGTATAAAAAAATCCAGAACAAAGAAACAAGCTTGATTATCTTACCATCTTGACAGTACTTACAAAAACAAAAACATGTACTTACAGGAAATATGCATATATAAAATGTATTTTAATTAAAAATGAAATCATACCACACATAAAGTTTTGTAGGTTTTCAATATTATTGTGTTCTACAACTCAAGATTTTAATAGCTGTGTATTATTCTATAATATATTTGTAATAACTATCTTAACTTATTTGCTGCATATTGGTCTTAATACCAGTCCTGGCTCTCCGGTTCTCTTAATGACTGCCACGCTTTTCCTCATAACGTCATATACCCAGCACCTTCCTTTTCACCTGTAATTTACAATAAAGGCTGGACTTGGCTCCAATTAGAACTTGGTAATTCTCTGAGGGAGATAAAATAAAAGCTCAACTTCGTGCATCCTTCTTCACCTCAATAATCTCTAGCTCGTTGACCCTGAGCTTCATTTTCTGGACCCTTGGTAATTATTATTTGCTCAGAGGGCAACAATTTTGCTGCATGATGAAGGGTCTCCAGCTGGTTCATTCACCTATATAGACCACCTTGAAGAGAGCCAGAGCTATCCCAGAAAGATTCAAGAAGCTATCCAAGTAAGAGATGCCTAAATACGGGGAAAGAGAAAACCTCTCTGAGGTTAGGACCAACTGCCCACTGCCACCTTGCCAGCCCAGATACTGTGGCTATTTTTACCTTGGGCTTATGTCACCTGCCTGCCCATGTTCTCAACCCCACTTCCACCACTATTTGTATTAAACACATATGTCCACAAATCTCAGACCTCCTAGTCCCAGAAGAGATATAAGAGTAATTGGAATGCCTCCAATCTGACTGGGGAGGCAGAGCTGTCAATAAGGAAGCCTGTTTAATTGGGAAATCATCTTTCACATCCTCGGGAATCCCCCAGTTTGACAAGAAGCCTCTACCATCAGGAAGCCTTTCACTTGATGAAAGAAATTCAGTTTGCTGCTCTGATCAAAGGCTCACAGAAAATGTGCTGATGGCATCAAGTTGGCAGTGCAAATAAGCACATGAAAATAAGCGAGAACTTGCAAGGTGGGGAAAAGACCTTCAGACCACCTGCTTAGGCTGCAGCTCCAGGACTGCAGAGGAGGGGTGAGGGAAGAAGAGCATCTCTTATAGCAGCTGAATGAGGGACATCATGAACTTACCAGGGCAAAAATCTGTAGGATAATTATCTTTAAAAGAAATTATAAAGATCTACATTGAACAGCATAAGAGTAAGTTTTTAAGTAAGGGACTCAAAATTGTATGACTAAACATCACAGAGGAGCACGTACATTCAACCATTAAAATTAATTGTTTAAGGTAGTAACCCCTAATAGGGAAAAAGTAGAAGGGGCCCTTCATCAAAGGAAGCATTTCAGCACGTTTCTGAAAAAGTAAAAGTTGGTTAAAGAGAATGGGCTAGCAAAGCAAAGTAGGCTGCAGAGTAGGAGTCTTGACCTCGTAGAATTTTTTGACCATCCCCTGGAGAGGGTCATGACCTGGAGACAGCAGACAAGGTGGCTGATGAAAGCGCAAAGTGAAAGAAGAATTCAAAATCTGTATGCAGCTCTCCCCCCACCTCAGGAAAAAAAAAAGAGGAGAGAAGACCCTGGCTGGTGCCGCTCAGTGGGTTGAGCACCAGCCTGCAGACCAAAGGGTCCCCTGTTTGATTCCCAGTCAGGGCACATGTCTAGCTTGTGGGCCGGGTCCCCAGTAGAGGGGCGTGAGAGGCAACCACACATTGACGTTTCTCTCCCTCTCTTTCTCCCACTCTTCCCCTCTCTCTCTCCCACTCTTCCCCTCTCTCTAAAAACAAATAAATACAATCTTTTTTAAAAAAAGGAGAAAGGAAAGAGGAGGGAAATAAACTAGGAGAGATGAGAAGAAAATTGAGGAGAGCTCTTCTCTAAGGAAACCTCATTTTCTAGAACAGAAGCAGCAGGAGTTGCTGCTGGTGCCCCAACCAGAGTAAAGGAAACTCCAGCAACCTGGCATTTCAGAAACCCATAGCACAGCCCCACCCAGCCCTCATTCTCACTCTAACCAGATCCTTCCAGTGACCACCCATACACACAGCCCCCAAGCATACTTCTTTGTCCTTCATCCTCACGTATGAATGACAGCAGAGGCTCCCCAGATACTGAGGAACGCCTGCAACATGAAAGAGAGCTGTAAAGAGCTAGATCCTCATCCATCATAGCCAGGAGTCAGAAGATAATGTCTGAAGTTGATAAATCAAGGAGAAATGGTATAAGAATATATTTAGAAATGCTTTAGAACTGAAAACAGAAAAAGATAAAAGTAGATGCCTCTCAGTAGCAGAGCAGGAGGCAGAGGAGTGGGGTAAAAAGGGCAGACGACAGTTGTTTTCCATTGTAAGCCCTTCAGTACAACTTGGTTTGATTTTTTTTTTAACTTTGAAAATAATTTTAAGAAAAGGTTACATGGTAAAGCTATTGCCATAAAAGGGATCATCAGAATAATTCATTGCTATTAATTTTAACTTTTTGTTCCTGAAGTTTTAGTTTTTCTTCCTAATGTTTTAAAGATTTTATTTATTAATTTTTAGAGAGATGAGAAAGGATGGAGAAAGAGAGGGAGATAAACATCGATGTGTGACAGATACATCGATCAGTTGCCTCTCGCACACCCCCAACTGGGGACCTGGCCTGCAACTCAGGCATGTACCCTGACTGGGAATCAAACCAGTGATCTTCTGGTTTACAGGCCTGAGCACAATCCACTGAGCCACACCAGCCAGGGAATGTTCCTAATTTTTTTAAGCAACCAATGCAAATGGAGGTTCTTTAGCAATTATTTCCTATATGTCCATTCCACGTAGTATGTTGCCTTATGTTTCAGAGAATTGTTAAAGAGTAGAGGCAAATTATATAACCCCTAAGTTTTCTTTTTTTTTTTTTTTTTTTTTGTTTGCCAATTAAGCCAAGGAGAAAAAAGAATTTAAGACCTAAAGCATCAGGTCAGACTCTCCCATCACCCCAATATTTGTTGAGCACGTACTATGTGCCAGACCAATATTGTCAATGCCGGAGATGCAGTAGTGAATGGGACAAAGTACTATCCTGGAACTCACATTTCAGTGAGAGATGGGGGAAACTATCAACAAAAATAAATAAATAAAGACAAGATTAGGTAGCATCAAGAACTATGCAGAGGATGGAAGTGTTTAATGACAGAAAGTGGCTGAGGAAATACCTTGGTGTTGATGATCAAGGCTGGCCTATTTGAAGGATGACAGTTAAGCTGAAGTGTGAATGGGAACAAAGAACCAGCCTTGTAAAGACTGTGGGGTGGAGGATGTGGAGGAAAAGGAGCAGCATTCCACCTAGAAAATCTCTAAGTGGGAGAGAAAAAGACTTTTAAATATTTTATTTCTTTTTTTATTTTTAGAGAGAGGGGAAGGGAAGGAGACAGGGAGAGAAACATCCATGTGTGGTTGCCTCTCACATGGCCCCCACTGGGGACCTGGCTGCAACCCAGGCATGTGCCCTGACTGGGAATCGAACCGCGACCCTTTGGTTCACAGCCCACGCTCAATCCACTGAGCTACACCAGCCAGGGCAGAAAAAGACTTTTAATATGACAAGTATGCATTCTCAGAACAGACAGACAGAAGGTCATTGTTGTTGAACTTAGTAGGTAAGAAGAGATGAGAAGAAATAACAGGATGACGTAGAAATTGCAGGGACCAGATCATGTTGAGTTTTTAAGCCATAGTAAAAAATTTGCATTTTATTAAAAGCATAACAGAAAGCCTTTGAAGACATTTAAGCAAGAGAGGAACTTGATCTGATCTAGGTTTTCAGATAACTTCCTACCTGGAATGGTTGGAGGCCAGTTATCTCATGTCTTCAGATAATAATCAAATAAAGGGGATTCAGGTGAACTCAAATCAAGTTAGCATGCCTTCTTTTAGGAAGCCAAGTTTTCATTCATTTATTAATTTATTAGTTTACTCAAAACTACTTATTGAGCTTTCGCTCTCCCCAAGATATAGAAATTCTTGTCCAAAGGAGACTGCATAGAAGGCTGGCATGGAAGAATATCATTGACTAAGATAGTTAGCAAGGATAAGATCTGGGCTGAGAAACTGCAAGATTTTCTTTTTCCCAGAAAGTTGTCAGGCCATCTGAATTTTGTAGGAAAGAAGAAGGGACAACTCCTTTCTCTGTCCTCAAGAAGAAGTAGGGTAAGCTCACAGAGATGGCCTTCCTCCCTTATGATTTTTGATACCCTCTCATGCCCCAACACCAGGCTGCCCTTGTGACTTGTTTTGGCTAATGGTACAATAGCAAGCATAACATAAACAGAGACTTGAAAAGCACTTACACATTAGGACTTTCCTGCTCTCTTTTTCTGCTTTTGGGAACCTTGCAACCGCTGAACAAGCCTGGGCTCGCCTGCTGGACAATGAGAAACATGTGACCAAGTGTTCCCCACTGCCCTGCTGACCAACCAGACCACCAATCCTTAGACAAGCCAGTCCAGACTAGATCATCAGCCCAGCCTACCCACAGAATAATGAGAAAAAAAAATACTTCGATAAAATAAGTCAGTATGCTTTTGGAGTGGTTTGTTACACAGCAAAAGCTAACTAATGCAAGAATACAGAGAAATCAGTTTACCTCTCACAAAGGCAAGATCCTCAATTCACATACTTCAGGCTCTGGCCTGGTTCCTCTTGTCAGCGATTTCTGAGAAGCATCCATCTTTTTCTTCCTAGCCTGCCATGCCTCTATTGATTCTCCCTGAGGAACACCTACCTTCGGGGAAGAAAAATGAATAGCTCTGATCAAGATGAGAGCTGGTCCTATCAGAGGTGTGCACAAAGGGACCTGAGCAGGTGACAGTGCAACCCAAGTTAAGCATATGGTGACAAAGAGTAGCTGCGCTGCAAATACAGGGGGAGACTGACAAGAGTTTAACAAGGAAGCTACCAGGGAAGAAAACACCACCAGCAGCTGTGCTCTGAACTCGGCCCTACCTAAGACCTCTTCACCCAGCCAAAGGATTCAGAGCTCAGTGGAGAGTCCACGAGCTCAGTAAGAAAGAGTTTACAGCCTTCTTCCTCCGAAAGCTCCAAGATAAACAGAATAAACACCAGTTGGTCTCAGCTGGTCGCCCATTGGCCTGCCTGGAGGAGGGGGATGCCAGAGATAGCTTCTTGAGGTCGCTTCCAGGCCTGCATTTCTAGGAAATAGACAATTACGAACAACATGGATTTTATTATCGTGACATCTCTAAGGTCTCTGCATAAAGCCTATATTTAAAAATATAAACATGTAAGTGAAAAAATGTCAGGGGAATAAATATTTGTCTTAAAAGAGACCATCTGTTTCAAATTTTTATTTAAAAAAACCAACATGTGTTTTATTTTAAATTTGTATGTGTGTTGTTATCCTTGGGTTAAGTATTAGGTAAATAGACAGAAGCATTGAGAATCCATTTTCCAGCAAATTTTGGTTAGAAATCCTTGCACACGTGACGCAGGAGATAATTTAGGGGCTAATTGGAGCTTTGTGGGCAGCCGGCTCCTTGCAGCCCTCTCCCCCACTCAGTCCCTGTGTGACGGGAATGAGGATTTCCCTGGCACTTGGCATCTGCTTTGGACAAGGCGGCATTTTACCCCTCAGCCGACACAACATGGTGCAGGCTGCTCCCAGGCCCGACAGCAACCAAATGCAGGTGTGACCAGTGTGGCAGAACCACAGGGCCCACTTTTGTGTGGGCTTCAAAATGCCGTCCCAATGCTTAGTCAGTGTGAATGCAAATCCTGTTTGGTGGCTGTAACCAGGCTGGCTTGGGTGAAAGTGGGGAGTCACAGAAAGAAGACCGACTTGGTCTTGCTGGGTAAATAGGGGAGAAGCATGAGAGAAGTCATTTCAAAGTGGGGGCACAGCATGGAATCTGGAAGGGGTCTTGTATATTTGGGGAAATGGCATCCATCTGGGGTGGCCGCAGGTAGGGAATGGCTGGAGGTGAAGCTGGAGTGGCGCTGGAAACAGTAGACAACTTTCACTTGTTGCCTTTTCTTCACCTTTTCCTGTTGGGAACTGCCCCACCCCTTTATTCCAGGTGATTCTGATGGGTCTGTCAAGCTTGCCACCGAGAAAAAGCCACTGCTCTGGACACAGCCATTGGCTGAAGAATGGCCACGTGACCTGTTTAGAGCCAAACATGGTTCTTTTGGGGCTGGGGTACGGGGTACTGATACGGACCTGTGAGAGCTTTCTCTTTTCTCCTAAGGTCATAGGCTGAAAGGACCCAGTAAGGCATCTTTCTCTTTCCCACCATTCTCCCATTGTTGGGGAGTTTCTGCTTGTGAATTAAGACCAGTATAGTGAAAAGCAGAGAAGAGAGAGAGAAAGATGATTGACATTATTTGAGCTCCTCGGTCCAACTATTCCTAACCATTTTCACCAAACCAGAGCTGGGTTTCTATCTCTTGCCACTAAGAAATTGTTGGCTTATACAGTGGAGTCAGAAGCCAAAATTAAACTTGCAACAAGAAACAGACAACTCTACCTGATACAGGCAAAAGTACAGTGACTCTCCTGGTGGTAGAGAGAGCTAGCTGACCCCCAAAATATATGCTCCCGCTCCATCTCATAGGGTTGCTACTGGGAAGTGGATGCCCAGCTAAGGATTATGATATCCAGCCTCTGCTCTTGTCTTGCCTCTATCTATACGTGGTACAAGACCACCAGAGGAATATGAGCAGAAGTGATAGGAACCTTTCCAGACCAAGACTTTCAAAGTGGGCCTGCCTTCTGCACTCTCTTCACCTTTGTCCCTGGGTGGGGAGGATGATGAGATGCCCTGCAGGGGGGGGGCGGGGGGGGGGCATCACCCCATGGAAGGAGCCTCTCTGAAACATCACACTGAGGGCAGCTGCTACTAAAAAGGGGCACCTGTTCTGGACAGCTTGTGTTAGTAAGAAATACATTTCTTCTGAGTTTGAGCCACTATGCAATTTGGGGATCTAGTCATTACATAAGTTGGGGTTACCCTAATTAGTACATTCCTTTCAACATTTTGCAAGTTGCTTGCAGTCCCAAGGTCAGCCACCTATTTATTGCTTTGCTCTCCAACTCCAGAATTACTCAGATCAGTGACTCCTACTAGTGAAATCCACAACATGTTAGTTTCATATATTTATGGAGCACCTACTGCATAAAAGACCAGGTACTAGCTGCTTAAGGTTAGAAAGGGAAATTAGATATGCCACATTTTATTAACTCTAAGTCACCATCTATTTTGAGATGCACCATTTATTATTTTACCACTGAGAAAAAATGTTTGCACCACTGAGAAAATTATTGCCAATTAAACTATGGCATGCCATGAAAAGCTATCCTAATTTCAGAATTGAAAAAATGTGGAGGGGAAATATGTATCTTAAAGCTGATGAAATCCAGTATTTCTTACCTTCAGGAAGCTGCAGATCTTGTGGGAGAGGCAGATAAACAAATAAATATGTGTCATGCAATACAAATACAATAAGACACCATTCAGCTGGAATCCAGAGAAAGAAGTATTGATGTCAAGATGGGGAAGTCTTCACAAAGGTGACATCTGAGCTGGACTTGAAAGAGGAAGCAGGGAAGTGACTGCCAGGAGACGTTTTCCCCTCAGTTAGCAGGGCTAGCAAGTCTCCCAGATGCCTTCTGCATGCCTTCAGCAAGGCTTTCGTCAACCTCCAGGGACTGCAATGGTTTAGCAGAATCTCAGAATACTGCAGCAATAAATTCCAACCAGACAGCTCCATTTTCTTGATAAATGGAGGCTAATCCTTTAGGTGCCAAGAGATCATTTTAACTGGATATTTTTCAGGGGAAAACCTTCCAAAGTGTGTCATAGTAAACCTTTGGCATCTGCTGGGGGCACATCAGGGAGACAGGCTCCTGGCTTGCTCAGAATCACATTTACATGGAAAGCCACAGGTATCCTGAGCACAATCTGGCACCGCACACCACCCTCCCTTTCCACTGACTCCATAGTTTTGCCTCATGCTTGATGAGCAATTATATGTAACCAGTACATTGACCACGCATGACTTCTGATGTAATCAAAGCACAGTTTTATTTTTGTCTCTCATTATCTCTTTAAACCTGATTCCATGTGGGTAGTCTTCCTCTACCGCTGAACAAAAACCTCCCGCAGGCCCATGACTTTTTAGTTCAGTCTTGTGTGGTTGACACACTAAGTCACTCAAAGTGACACACACAGCCCTAACTCTGTCACTTGAATGCCCATTTCTGTGTAATAATTCAACTTGATTTAAGAGCATGCCTTTTCCTCCTTCCTCCCAGCCCCACTGTGCTTCAAGCTGGAGGCTGCAGTGGGAAGGAAGGGGGTGCTTGAGCTTTCTGCTGGCCTCGTGTGATTTTGCTAAGGGTACACACACACACTGCAACGGCTCCCTGCAGAGAAAGCTCTGTGCTGATCTATTTTCCCTCTTCATTTCCTCAGCCATTTTATATTCTCAAAGTGGATAAGATAGTACCCAGAGTTCAATTCCCTTATACACTCCGCAAGTGGTGATCTAGCTATATGATCTTGCATTTGTTATAATTTGATGCCTCTGTCAAATTTTTATTTTTAACATCCTATGGGGCATAGTATGGTGATGGACTGAAAGTTTGTATTCCCCCAAAAATTATATGTGAAGCCCTAACCTCCAGTGTGATAAGATTTGGAAGTGGGGCCTTTGGGAGATAATTAGGATTAGATGAGATCATGAGGGTGGGAACCCCCATGATGGAATTAGTGCCCCTATAAGAAGGGGAAGAGCTCTCTGGAGATTGCGCGCGCTCTCTCTCTCTTTCTCTCTCTCCCTCTCTCTCTCTCTCTCTCTCATCTCTTTCTCCCTCCCTCCCTCCATCCCCTGTGTGAAGACACAGCAAGAAGGTAGCCATCTGCAAGCCAGAAAGAGATCTCAAGCCAGAACCCAACCATGATCTCAGATTGCCAGACTCCAGAACTGTGAGAAAATGAATTTCTGTTGTATAAGCCATGCAGTCTATGGTATTTTGTTATGGCAGCCAAGCTGACTAAGACAATTACTAACTAGAGCATTCACTAAAATCGTTTTACAGATAGCTTTCTCTAGTCTTTCTCTAGTTTCTGTGTCAGGCACACATTAGGCACTCAAAATTTTTTACTAAATGAATGAATGAGTGAGTGTATAGCAGAATGACAGCATCACTCACTTCAGGTGTCCAAGCCACCATGAAATGCCACAGAATTGCATTCTGTTTGTTATCTTCTTTATTTTTTAAAATATGTGTGTTAAGCAACATACGAGGTAGAGGAAAAGGTAGAGGATCCCCTTCACCAATCTCCTCCCTGGCTCATTGCGCTTCCCCACTAAGAGCGCACACACAATTAGTGCGACCTATTTCGCACAGACCTCGGTCTTTGTATCTGCGGGCCTGTGGACCGAATCATGTGGTGTCATGCCATGCACGTGGTGGCATCCTGCACTTTCTCTTCTACCCGGCAGCCCTCTCTGTGGCAAGGACCTCCCTCATTCTTCTAAGTGCTACCTCATATTCCATAGCAGAAACATACCTGCGAATGGGTATTGCAGGTGTTTCTAAATTTTATCTCATGTAAAGTTGCAAAATGCCTCCTTTCACGTGCCTCCCTGGGCAAATGTGGGGTTGTTTACCTGGGTTGGATGACTTGTGCTTTGAAAGTTTTGATTGCTTCTGCCACGCTTCTGTCCTCAGGATATGGTGTGTACTCTGTTTCACTAAAACTTCCCCACCCCACTAACACAGAATATTTTCACCATCCCAAATTTTTATTAACCTGATATTAGAAAAACAACTCATTGATAACTTTTAGTTCTCTGATTACTAGTCAAGTTTGTGGCCGTTTTTATTTTTGCCTATTCCCATTCTGTGTCTATTTTCCTATTGTGTTGCCTTTTAACTGCTATTTTATTGACACTCTTTCTATTTCGTGCTTATTAAACCTTTGTTGTGTATGTAACAAATACTCTCTCCCATATTGTCATTTGTCTTTTAATTTTCCTTATGGTTATCTTTTTTGTACAAAAGTTTTTTATTTTTATGGCAATTATAACAAATGTCTCCTTTGTGGCTTCTTTTGCTATTTCTAAGATTAATAAAATATTTTTTCATATTTCCTTCAAATGTTTTAAAGGTTTTTTTGTTTTGTTTTGTAGGGGGAGGGATTAGTTTAGCTATTTATTTCATCTAGATTATTTTCTATATATGGAGAGAGGGAAAGGGAATCAATTTTTTCCCTAAATTTTTGATGGTCCCAATGTCATTTATTGAACAAGGGATTCTTTTCTCCCTTTTATTGGAAATGCCATACTTATCACATATTAAATTCCACCCGTGTGTATCTGTGTATATATACATAATATATAATATATAAGTTGGCCAAAAACTTCATTTAGCCTTTTCCACAAAAGACACATTTTCACCAATAACTATTGATTTGGATATTTTGAGTATGTCTGCAACCTCCCATGTGGTATAACATTGATTGTTCTCACTGTGGCTGGTGTGGCTCAGTGGATTGAGCACTGGCCTGCACGAATCAAAGGGTCACCGGTTCAGTTCCCAGTCAGGGCACATGCCTGGGTTGTGGGCTAGGTCCCCAGTAGGGGATGTGCGATAGGTAACCACACATTGATGTTTCTCTCCCTCTCTCCCCCACTTCCCCTCTGTATAAAATAAATAAATAAAATTTTAAAAAAACACATTGATTGTTCTCTATTAATGTCTTGGTTTGATTACTGTCAACTTCAACTGGTGTACCTGACCATGGAGCACCATCCAGCAAGAAATCTCCAGCACAAAACTTCGCAAACCACTTTTAACACATTCAATGATCAGTCACAGCACCTTCTCCATATACCGCACAATTTTTTTTTTTGCATTTCAGTTGCATTTTTATATTCTTTAAATAATAAAGCATAATATGATAAAACTGTTGTATATTTCCTTCCAGCTTCAATATTAAAATAGCTACACAAAAAAATTCACCAATTTTGATGTTTATATTAAAACACACACTGATATGACAGCTGTCACAATTCAATATAACAAAATTGTTTCAAATGAAGTTAAACACTACTAAGTGCTACTAGGGCCATCTTACAGAAAAAACCAAACAAACTTTTTGGCCAACCCAATATATGATATTTTACTGTAATGTATCCAAAATGTTTTTTGTCTTAACCTTCTTCAATTCCTTCACTAGCAACAGGAATTGGCTTTTGAGGAGGATCTATTTCTCGTGTACACATACACAGAGAAGATTCCTTTCACTTCCACAATGGAAAACAGAATGCAAATGCTTGAAACCATTACTAAGAGGCTCTCCTCACAGCAGGTTTGCACCATCAGCAAAGCAAATGCATATTTCAGCAAATATCAAATTCTTACACATTAGGGAGCATGCAAGCTTCAGACCCAGCTCTTCAATCCACTGGAATACTCACTCAGTCAGTCACTATTGACATTCAATCCCTAGAGCATATTAGATTCTGTGCAACTATAGCTGGCCTGGAGTGGACCCTGGCCTAGCCCTCTACTTAGATCTTGGACGGTTGGTACCCATCTAGAAGAGCTCGGAAAGATGGCAACCGCCTTCTACATCAGTGAGATTCAACTGCTCACTGTAAAAAGTGTCCAGACAAGTATACAAGAGAAATGTATTCTGGAATTATTTTTTCCAGCTTGTTTCCTAATGATCTTTGGGAGGCCATTGATGCCAATCCCAACCTCCCCCGCACCTTGTGCAGAGCAAAAATACAGATTCCTAGATACAGAGACAATATCTTATTATCTCAAATCAGAGGTGACCTGAAAATAAGTCTGCCACGCCAGCCAATTATTTCCAGAAAGAAAGCCCACAGATCAACTCCCCTAAAATGACTGTTATCTCTGGGATGCTTTCTACAATTTAACCAATTTATAAATAACAACCCAACAACCCACTACAAGTTACTTCATTCAGTTACCTTGGCACTGACAGGGAGTTTGTCTTGGACGGGGTCCTGACAGTAGCATTGCCCAAAGCCAGGCATTCCCTGGTGCTTTGCCAAGATTTCATTTGGCCGTGGCAAGGGTCTGGTTATACCAATCTTAAACATTCTTAGCCATGGGAATTACTTCAGCCATGTTCAATGAAGTTGGCTTTGGGAGCCCAGTTTGCTCACTCATTGACATGCTCGAATGAGCTCAAGGCAACTTCAGCAAGAGAGTCCTGGTCTTGCTGGTGGACAGTGATGGGAGGGCTCTGCTTTCCAAAGGGATGGCAACCTCACTCCAGCTGGACGGTCAGCTAAGACGCATGGCTAGGCACTGAGAAGGCAACAAAGAGTACTGGCCTTCACGTCCAGCTAGGAAAGACAGTTTAAATGCCCTGCCACTAAATATTTATTTAAAAAGCCTTGCTGAGAAATAACACTATTCAGAGAGGATTGCTTGAAGGATAAGCAGTTCATCAACTCGCCCAGAGTTTCTAACACCAATCCCTGGACTCCGCCAGAGCTGCTAAAACACAGATACCTGGAGTGCATCACGTTGGCCCCAGCAGAATTGCTTTTGCTGAACTGTTTTTGGTGTGATGCCATCAGCATTTTTCAATGTAATTACAAGAAACAGTCCCATAAAAAGCATCATTGTATTTGAGGGAAAAGAGCTGTTGAAGACACTGTTCATTACATCACACAGTGTTTTCATTATTAAGTATCCTCAGGGGTAACTGTCTGAATTTAGTACTAAAATGGTAGTGCTTCTCCCTGATGATTGGTTTGCTTATCTGTGGCATGATTTTCTAGAGGATGCTATAAGGAACACCAGGGCAAAAGGGGAGTTGATTGGTGTTCCACAAAAATGGGGTTTCATAGTCCAAAAAAAAAGGTAAAAGTCTCCAGAGCAAAACCAGTTTTTCCTTTGTTTCTACAACAGGACTTCTCTGAGTCACTGATAGGCTAATGTGCATCATACAGGGGTGGGCAAAAGTGGGTTTATGATTGTAATGCAAACATACCATGCAATAATTAATAAATAATGATATAAGAATAAACTCTGTGTTTTGCGTACTCACTGCTGTAAGACTTTTACCCACCCCTGTATACTGTTACAAAGTGTAACATTTACTCTGTCACTGAGGACGATTTCAGCAGGCTACAGTCTTTGTGTTGGGCCCTAACCATAGAAACTAGTGTAGATATTTATATGCCCAAACCGTCCTTAAATGCCCTCCCCACCCCTGAGACTTGTAACGTGCACTGCCCAGCTTCCCTTCAGCCTGGCACTGAGACCTTAGATGACCTCAAGCGTGCCCTTCGCAGCTGTTGGGTCCTGCCTCCTTCTCCCTCCCCCCTCGCCCCCACCGCACTCCACCCAGCACCCTGCACCCTGACTCAGCAGGACTGGCTGGGTCTTCAGCTGCCCCACGACTGACCTGCGGGGCTGCGGCTCCTCTCCATCCCCCCAGACTGTTCCGCTCTCGTCTCACAAATGTCACTCCTGTCCCCTGTCTCCACTGCTCCAGCTTCTCAAGGACTATTTCTTTGTTTTCTCTTTGTTGCCTGGTTATTTCTGGCAGATTTGGTAAAACTTTGAGGGAAAATGCTGGCATTTATAGACATTACCAGGTAGTCAAAATTCTGCTTTCCTTCTGTACAAGGAATAGGCTATTCAGAGGGCATAATTTCCTCTTGGAGTATTTATCTTTTTTAAAAAAATTGTGTCCATTGGTTATTAGAGCCCCAAGTCTGCCACCTTTTGAACAAAGAGGTTCTTTGCTCCCATCACCACCATCTTCTGGACCAAGGCTAAAGTAGTGCCTTAAGATTCTAGAAAACTGCATTCTGATTTTGATGGGGACCATTGCTTGCCAATTCCCCTCTTTCTTAACAATAGAAGCTTATACTTTTGGTGGGCATCTAGCCTCTCACAGTGAATACTACATTTCCCAGCAACCTTTGCAACTAGAAGTAAACATGTGATTCAGTTCCAGCCAGTGAGATTAAGTAGAACTGGCATTTGTAACTTTTACCAAGTGTCCTTAAAGGCTTGTTGCTCTTAATCTATCTCTTCTTTCTGCTGGTGAGAAGATAATGCAATGGCTGGAGCGTTTGTAGCCACCTTAAACCGTGAGTGGAACACCAAGGATGACTGAGCACCAAACTGCAATAAGCCGAGGCCCCTGCTAATTGTGCACCCACCATACAGTCCTAGACCCCCTAACTCTGGTCCCTTCAGTGTGAGTGAGAAATAAATATTCGCCTAGTTTAAGCCTCAGTTATTTGGGATTTTTTTTAATGACTCACAGCCGTACTTTGTCCTACTTAAAACACTGGGTAACTGGAGTTTTTCTGGAACAGGAAAGAGCCTAGGATTCATTTTCTAAGGTTGAAAGCAGCCTCAAGAGTGGAGGAAACTGGAGACTTATAAGGGTTAAGAGATTTGTTTACACTGGAGTTTAAAAAATGATGGAGGTGGGATTTCAACCCAGGTATCTGACTCCAGAAACCAAATGTGTGACCACTGATTAGTTAGGATTAGGTCCTACGTAACAGAAAAATCTGATAAAGCAGTGACTAAAACAAGAGAGCTTACTTTTTTCTGAATTAAAACACACTGGAAGCTGACAATCCAAGGCTATGTGTCATTTTCTTAATCCTTTAAATCCAGCCTATCACTCTGCAATGCTACAATGTGTCCCTCATTCTCATGTTCTGAGGTGGCTGCTAGGGTTCCAGCCATCACATCTGCTTTAGCAAGATCAAGAAAAAAATAAAGATTGAATATCACCTGTCTTTTCAGGATATTTCCTAAGCATAACCTTTATGCTAGCCATAGGAAACTTAATTCTAGCAGTGTCTTTGGCCCAACACTCTTACCTTGGAGCCAGGCTGGTCCAAGTATCAGCCCAGTGCAGATACACTTCATGCCTAGATTAAGACAAAACAGGCTAATAACTCCCCTGTGTCCTCTCCATAAGGCCTGTCTTTGCCACAGCTGCTGCATAGGAAAGAGTGAGAGGAAACACCCTTATTTCAGGGGCCCAGGAAACATCCTTGGCTGTGCCCTGCCCTCAGGGGAAGAGTGAGGAAGAACAGTGTTTAACTGTGTCTCTCAGCAAAGGCTGCATGACTTGGATCTGACCGAGAGTTGACTAACTCCAAATCCCAGGTTCTTTCCACTGTGTCACACCACCTTTAAAAAAAAAAAACACCAACTTCTGTAGTTATTAAAATAAATAAATGGGGCCTGAAGGTAAGTTGCTCAGATGTTTCTAAAGCTCAGGAATTGCAGTGCCCTCTGAGCAGGGAGCCACCCAGGCACTGCAGTGAGAGTAGGTGCTCTGAGTCCCCGGTGTTGGAGGGAAGCCTGCAGGGCCTGACAGCAAGGACGACTTGATGAGTCACCTGGGCCTCACCTGGGTGATGAGAGCAAGGAGATGGCTCAGAGGGGTCTTTTGAACTTACTGATGTCTCTGTTTTCCTATCAGCTGTGTCCTTCCTGGTGAATCACAGCAGCCCCCCGGGGTGGTGGCAGCTTCCTTTCACTCAGCCAGGTGCTCCTTTCCTCCTACCCCAAGACCTTCTGGCAGAGACACTGACACAGGATATTTCGGCCCCATCACTATGGACATCTGTGCCCCTAGGCATTTGAATGCACTCTCAGCAAAGATATCCTTCAGGTGTCATCTGTCTTCTCCCCCTTTCTGTTACTTTGCGTTCCCTCCTTCCCTCCGCATCATCCTCTGCACCATCCAATGGTAGGAGAGTTCCTACAGCAGAAACAATGACTGATAAGAATGCTTTTTAGTGAAGAAAAAAAAAAAGAAACTGATTAATCAGTTGATGAATCAGCTCTCCCTGTAATATTTATACCAAGTTGAATTGACCCAGATAGAAATATTTTAGTAAAATGAAAATGGAATAAGTTAGAAATGTTTTCATGTGTCGTGAATAGAAAATTGATTACAGGAGGAGAATCATAGCAGTTCGTCCAGAGCAAATAAAACTGGTCCTAGCACTTGGGGCAGAAACAAATTCCCCACATGGAAGTCCCGTGTTCACCTCCAGGGCTTCTTACACCACTGAAGTCACCAACTTTTCTGCGAATCTGATTAAATCTGTGAACTGGCTCCCCAAGGAAAAAAAGCATATACAACCCTCCAACCACATTTTTTTTTCATTCAATATCTGGAAATCCATAAGCTTCAAAAGCTCATTGGTAGATTCCAGTTGAGAAACCCCTTCACGTGGCAGGGGCCCTTGCCTGACATCCCTTCCAGGTGATTTTCTGCAGCCTGATAAGGAACCACACTGGGGGACCCCAAAGATGCAGCTGCGTTGAAATATGGCACCATGTGCCTTTAAACCTTACCAAACATTCAGAATTCCAAATTTATAAACCCTTCCTATGGTCTCTTTTTGTGTTTCTCCCCTCCCCATATCTTTTAAAATTAAAGACCCATTTTAATATATTTAACTAAAACTCAGGGGTGGTAACAAAGGAATTCTGCCTTGATTTACACCTAACAGCAAGGGTATTCCTGCAGGCTCAGAGCTAGGGAGTGAAGGACAGGAAAAGTGAGGGCCGAGGCACTGGGTTCAGGCAGGTTTACACACTCAGAAAAAAGCCCTCCAATCCCCATTCTTCCTGAGTTCACGAACCCTCACTGCAGCGTCAGCAGGAGAAGGGCTCTGACACCAGACAGACACGCCTGTGTCATTTTGTCACCATGTCACCTACTGCCTGTCTGCTCAGGTAAGTCATTACGTCGGGGCCACATGTTCAGTGTCTGGGACATTATAGGCACCAAACAGCAAGGGGTTCCCTTAGAGAACTTCAGTTGCAGGGGTATGTCTTAGACCATCTGGGCTACTATAACAAAAATACCACAGTCTGTATGGCTTCAGAATAAACATTTTATTCCTCATAGTTCTGAAGGCTAGAATTCTGATAGCAAGGCTCCCCTGAAGATTGGGTGTCTGGTGGGGGTCCCTTTCCTGATTCACAGCTGTCCGTCTTCTTGCCGTGTTCTCACGTGGTAGAAGGGGAAGGGAGCTCTCTGAGGTCTCTTATACAAGGGCACAAATCCCATTCATAGTGACTCTACCCTTGTGACCTAATCACCTCCCAAAGGCCCCACCTCCTAATGATATCACACTGGGGACTGGGTTTTAATGTGCGGGTTTGGGGAGGACACATTCATTCCGTAGCAGGTTCCCTCAAGGCTGTGCTCTGATACTCACTCAGGATGCTGGGGCCAGAGCGAAATCTAAGGCTTGTTCAGAAAGACCTAGAACCCCGCAGCACAGCCCACGATCATCCTCTCAGAGAGGTGAGAGGCTGACGTCAAGGCCATGCTCTTGTGTAAAAGGATGAGAGGAAAGATTTTAAAACAGCAGTGAAAGATCAAACAGAGAGCGCCAAAGGCCAGGCACAGCTGCCATTGGCATTTTGATGAAAGAACAATTTCTTCGTCTCATGTCCACTGTCAGGAGTCAGACTAAGTCCTGCCTGGGTTACTAGAAGCTTTCCCACCTGCCATGCCCGGTATCCCATCTGGCCATCCAGGAGCAGTGGTGGCTGGGTCTCCACACCCAGCAAGGGTGACAGCTACCACCCGTGAACCAGACCAGCTGAGACTGTTCCCCAGAAGAGATTTCCAGAAAGGGGAAATACAGACAAGAGACAAGAGCTACCAAGAGCGGGGAGAGGGAGATGGCATGTTGGGGCCATGTGGCAAAAGTTGAATCTGGGGCTGCCTGCACCCAAAGGTAGCCGCGAAATCAAATGCAGGCAGTAGGGCATCTTCCTTCATAGCCCCTGCTTCAGGGCATTTATTCAAAGAGAGCACGTCTGTGTCCTCAGAACCCAAAGGTGCCATGTCGGTCCACACTGAGGACCCATTCAGAGACATGCCTCTCCCAGCTCCCCCTACCTCATTTGGGCACGCTTCTCCCCGCACATCAAATTACCCAGAGCATTCAATCCAAATGCAAGGGAAGGAAACGCAAGCAAGGATTCTCAGCGCTTCTCCATGCTGATTCCTTTCCCCGCCTCCCCAGCCCTCATCACGGGCTTGCCCTCTCCTTGGCAGAGCTCGAGGCAGCCTTATTTCCCCCAAGGTTGTCACAGATCAATTTTCTAAACTGCATGAAAACAGAAAACAAACAGAAAACCAAATCCACCAAAGCTTGAGTCTCAAGAACAGCTTGGCAGGAGGGAGCAACGTGCTAACAATTTCATGCTGTTTTAAGACTTTCTAACTAAGCAACATGTACCAACAACCAGATGTGCCCTGATACTAAGAGAAGAGAACATGGGCTTCTAGAGACAGACAAAGCTTGGTAAAACAGGAAAACACTCATCAGGAAATGGAGCTTCCAAGCGTTCTGGGCCTGCGGTCGGGGGGGGGGGGGGGGGGGGGGGGGGGGGGGGGGGGGGGGGGGGGGGGGGGGGGGGGGGGGGGGGGGCGGTCCCTGCCTGTCTGCCCTGCAGACTTGCTCACTGGACCATTCACTCGGTTCAGCCACAGATTCTTGGTCAGCGCCTTCTTTGTGCCAGTCACTGTGCTGGGTACTTGGCTACCAAGATGCTCAGAGCCTGTGCCAGGCCAGGGCAAGGAAACAGATATAATTACAACACAAAATATTCTGGGATGGAGGGAAGAAGCCCAGGAAAAGGGACCTGATTCAGTTTGTGTGGGAATCAGGGCACTTAGAGAAAATTGGATTCAATGTATTTCAAGGTCTCCTTACAAAGCTCTTTTTCTGAGGATGCAGGAGGGGAAAGTCAGAGATTCTCCTTCCCCACAGAACAGGGAAAGCAGCTGTCATCCAAGGAGTGGATGGAAGCACGGTGCCGTGCCTGTAGCAGGTGGATCTAGAGCATTTACTGAGCACCCACGTGGCCCAGGAGGCTGGAGCCTGCACAGCACAGACGCACGCCAGGCAGGAGCTGTACCACCTTGGAAGGAGGCCCTCCCCACGTCTCGTGTATGGGTCTATGGCTTGTCAGTGGGCCTTAGTTTCCCAGCGGGCTGAGATCTGTAACCGGGGCCCCACCCAACTCTGAGAGGACCACACTGCCCCACCGAGGCCAGGGCCCTGGGTTTTGAGCTGCCCCCCAGGACCCTCCCTCCCTGTGGAACGGGAAGGAAACTTCCCCAGGACAGACACACACCCATCACTGACTTTAAATTTATATCCCCTTTGCTTATCTTATCCTCTGCTTGCTTGCAGCGTACAACAATAAATATTTGTATCAGTCCTGAAAATTTTTTTTGTTTTTAATATTTTACTTATTTTATTTTTAGACAGAGGAGAAGGGAGGGAGAAAGAGAGGGAAAGAAGCACCAACGTGTGGCTGCCTCCCGCACTCCCCCCACTGGGGACCTGGCCTGCAACCCAGGCATGTGCCCTGACTGGGAATCGAACCGGCAACCCTTCAGTTCACACAGGCTGGCACTCAATCCACTGAGCCACACAAACTAAGGCTCAGTCCTGAAATTATTATGAAACAATATTTATATTGTATATGGGGTTTGGGCTTATTAACTTGATACATGTACAAATGTAAATTATAATCTCTGTAATATTCTATTTTGTCATTTCTTCTTTTTTCTTTTTAGGCCTTCTTCCTTTTTCTCAAAAAGTAGCTGCTGGCCCAGGCTTCCCCTGGCCCACCAGGTCACAGTCCTCCCGTGCCTCAGGGAGTCCCAGCTCCCTGGCAAAGTCCATTAGCTGAGGCTTACTGTCTCCTAAAGGCAGTGGCCCTCATTATGAGGGCCATGTTTGTCACCTGGTAACTTCTTTATTGCACCAGCTCTGGGGTGGGAAGGGGAGGATGGGCGTGAAGGTCACAAGTAGGTGGGAATTGCCCACCTCAGGCCGGAGCCTCCCCCTGGTCATTATTTCACCAGAATGACCTCCAAAGGGTGGAGGGTCTGGAGCATTCCTTGAGCTAACACGTGACAGCTGCACAAAGGAACTGCAAACAGGCCCCTAATTAATGGGTTTGCTTAGAGCTATTTCCCTGTTTAGGGACTTCATCCCCATGATTGCAGGCTCCATAATCATGAATCAGTCACTACCACTTTTCTGGGTGCCAACCACAAGCCCAGCTCTGTTCCAGCAACTGTGAGGAGAGGAGAGCGGAGACTGGGAACCCAGACCTGTGCCAGCTGCTTCGTTTCCATGAGCCCACCAATCATCACAGTCATCCAATGGGAAGGCATTAATTATAATCCCCCTTTTCAGATCGGAAAACTGAGTCTCAGAAAAATGAACCTGCTCAAGGGCATTAACTAGCTCATGAGCAAGAGTGTCATCATTTGAACCTGGGTCTGGCTGATTCTGAAGCCTAGGCTCTGGTAGGCAACAGACTTAATTGCTGGCAACCGGGTTGTGCCAGGCATACACTCTGGACCCTAGAGGTCCAGGGATGGAGGGGAGGTGTGGTGGAGGGGGGGTAGATACTAGGGCCAAGGTCCCGAGAGAAGATGTCTCAAAGGAGTGGCAGCATGCACTGGAGCCCTAACGGATGGAGAGAATCATACATATTTAGTAAATTTTACTCATAGCACTTTCTCCAACCACTAAGTCCAGGGTTGGAAAGGACTGTGGAAACCGTGCCTCACTCAAGGCCAATAAATGATTAGTCAAATGTCCAAGGAGGACGGGTAGACCCACCTCAGCACTTCCAAACAGTGCCTGGAACAGACACAAGCACACAGGACCTCAGCGGGCAGCGACATTGGCATCAGGCACCAGTGGGGATTAGGGTGAGGGCCAAACCGCGAGGAGGAGATGTGGAGCCAGCGGGTCCTGTGAGTGCCCTGGACCTGGAAGGTTGGCAGCTCCCGGCAAATGTGTCATCCAAGTGCTCAATTTAGACCTTGTCCCAGAACATGAGAAATGCCAGGGGTGGAGGAGAGGCCCAGGAGCTGATGAAGAGCAGGCGCTGACCAGGAGCTGAGCCCTTTCTCCTTCACCAGCCATCCCAGCCAGCCACGCCCCTCTGAGCTCTCCCTCCTTGACCCCTAAACACACACTAGCCAGCAGTTCACACCCCCAAGTCCATGGAAAGAAATGCACATCACAATCGTATATGAATTTGACCATGAATCGTTCCACACTGATGTCTCTCCTCGGGCAGAGACTCAGAGTCCTCCCGCCAAGTCTGGGCCTGGTCAGAGGTAGACAAATGAGAGCCAGCCAGGATCTGGTTGGCTAAACCCACGCCAGCTAAACGGGGTGTGTGTGCCAGCCAGGGTCCAAGCTGTTCTTTCCCAGGGCTGGGGCAGGGACGTGAGCCTGGCCCCAGAGACCACCAAAGCCCATCTTCCAGGGCTCCCAGGACCTGACGCACTGTCCAACAGTCCACAACTTTGCCAACAGTCTGTGTCTCTGAATTAGATTCCAGAGTGAGCTGCTGGCCCGCAGGACCAGGCCAATTCTTCCTCTAGTGCACTCTTGTCCCAGAAAACAGGCTTGGAGCTAGTGGCCAGGCCCCGGCCAAGATTTGATACGCCAAGCCACTAACAGACAGCAAGGCTCAGCCTGTCTCCACCTGCCAATCAGTACAGCTCATCCGGAACCCCACCTCAGCCCTCTGCAAAATCTGCCCTGTTCTAAAGCTACTCCCTCCATCCTCCTTCCCTCCCTTCCCCTGGCCTCTCTCCCAATCTTCCATAGAGCCTCGGACTGTTGCTGCCCACAACTAAGTGGTCAGGGAGGCAAAAGCCCCTTTGTCATTTACATTTGCCACCAGCTATTGAGGTTTCCCTTGAGAGTCTTCCCCACACCATGTGCCTGTGGGGGCAGACGCTCGGGAAAGGCCAGCTCCTCACACAGCAGCCCCTCAGGAAGCAGGCAAGGCGGAACAGAAAACTGAAGGAGACGGAGAAGAACCTGGATTTCATGAGACATGAATCCCAGAAGAGACACAAAACCGAGTCCGTGACCTTCATTTAAACTTCGGGGATTTATTATTCGGGTAAGACAGTGCGTCAGGAGGGAGATGGGGAGGACCTCCACGGTACATGTTTTAAGGGAGGACTCTTCCCAAGGGGCAAGGCAGCTCTCCAACCTCTAACGTGCCCACGTGTCCTGACCAGTGCATGGTCTCACAAAGGGGCACTCGCGAGGGAGCACCCAGAGAAAATGAGCATGGCCTCAGCACTTGTTCCAGCCTACTCTCCAGCCCGCACAAGCCCTCTTGGGCTTTTCTTGAGGCTAATTGGTTGAGAGACTCTGCTTCAGGAAAGAGATCAGCACCTGCTTAGGTCTTCAGTAGGAAAGACTAGAGGGACAAGCAAACGGCCCCCTTCCTGATCACCCTGCATGTCTCTGAACAGCCCCAACTAATCCCTTCTCTCGCTCCATTCCTCCCTTCAGCTCCCTTCTCTCTATCCTCCCCCTCCCTCTCTGTCTTCTCCCTTCTGTCTTCCCCCCACCCTCCATCTCTCTCCCTCTATCCCTGCTCCATCTGCACCTCTTCTCCTGCTCATCTCTCACGTGTACGCGTCTCTTGCTAGCAGCTGGCTCTTTCCCACTCTGCCTCCCTCCCACCTCCCTCAAGCCCCCACACACTCTGAAGCCAGCAGGGGATGAGCTGTTCAGAGCTGAATGGAACAGGAAATGGTGCTTTTGACTCAGAACACGTTTCAGTGGAGCAGCCTCTGCAGAAAGCCAGACACCCGGGCTCACGCATGAACAGCCACTTCAGGGACATGCCACAGCTGCAATGTAAACCATGCCTTCCTCTTTACGCCCCTTTCCCTACACATGTCTGAGTCACCATCACACCGTCAGCTCAACACTGCTGCCTCCAGCCCATCAAGGCCTTTCAGCTCCCTTTCTCTTGAGCACGTGCAGCCTACATGTGGCAAGAGACAGTGAGAGAAGAGTGTACCTCTGAGGAACTCCCAGGAGCCATCTCAACACCAAGGACTACAGGTGAGCTGGAAGAGGTGAAGTTCAAGGACTTGACCCATAGGAAAGCCCCCATAGACCCCAGCCAGCACTAGTTTGAGAGTGTTGAGCAACTGCTATAGAACCCAGGGTAGTGGATGTCCTAGGGACAGGCACTCATGGACCTCCCATCTGATGGCAGGACCCTCCTAAAAACCTGGAAAAAGCCCTACTCTCAGGGCAGATTTTCCAACACTGAGAATTTAGGGTTGTCAGATAAAACATAGGATACCCAGTTAAAACTGAATTTCAGATAAATAACAAATAATTTTCCACTATAAGTATGTCCCAAATATCGCACAGTACTTATATTAAAAATAATTTATTGTTTCTCTGAAGTGAAAGTTAACTTGGCACCTTTGTGTTGTTATTTGCTAAATCCACCCACTACAGAACACCCCGACTCGCAGGCATGTTGGCGATGGTAAGAGGGTGCCATAGCGTAAAACGGACAAAAAAATCACAACCAGCTGACCTCTTTCTCATCCCCCAGGGTCTTTCTTAATTCCTCCTGTCCACCCCTGGCTCAGCTGAGTTCTCCATGTTGATCCCTCTTGCCTCTATCTCGCCTGATCCCTCCCTCAGCTCCTCCCAGCTCCTGTGGTCCAGATGTGACCAAGACTTTCGCCCCTTATTTCAGTTGAATTGAGGTTACATTTTCAAAAGGAACTTTATTAGAAAAGTAAAGAGGCACACAAATATTGGAATTCATAAAAAAGTGTAGCAGTTGTCACATGTAAGGAGATCAAATATCAAAGACCTCTGAGACCAGATAAGTCTAGACACGGTCCGGTCATTCTTTTCCTTCAGGTGCTCTTGGATCCACTGACTTTAGGGGTTTCTAAGTCGGTGGTTCCTTCAGTGAGCTGGACCAACATTCTGGGACAGAGGCTCTCGCTGGCTGTATACTAGAATCACCTAGGAAGCGTTTTGCTGCCTACCTGAAATAGGCAGCAAATGAAATAAAAATTTCTGAGAGTAGGGCATTTAAAAGCTCCCCAGGAGATTCTAATATGGAGCCAGGGTTGAGAAGCCATGCACATCAGAATCACCTGAGAACCAATAAAAAATAAAAAATAAAAAATAAAAAAACTGAGGTTTGCATCCCACCTTGAGAAATTCTGATTTAATTGGTACAAGGTGCAGCCTGGGCATTGGGATTTTAAAAAGCTCGCTAGGTGATTTTAATGCGCAGCAAAGTTTGAGAACCACAGCTCCTCACACTTTAATAGACTTAAAATCTCCTGGGGCCCTTGCTAAAATGCAGGTGCTGACTCAGTAGGTCTGGGGCGGGGCCTGAGATTCCACATGTCTAACGAGTCCCAGGTGAGAGCGCTGATCCTCAGGCCACATTTGGAATAGCAAGGTCATAGATCAGTGGGCCTTGAGCCTGAATGTACATTGGAATCACCCTGGGAGCCTTGACAACTATCTGGCCTGGGTCCCACCCCAGAGAATCTGATGTGATTGGTCTGATGTGGGGCCTGGACATCGGGATTGTAAAAGCTTCCCCCCAGGTGATTCTCCTGTGCAGCCAAGGTTGACAACCTTGGCTGTAGACCAACATCTAGGCGTCATTTTATAAGTGGCCCTGTGACCCCCAGAGGGGAATACCACTCTCTGCAAGCTGTTCTGACTTACCTCTGTTCCCTGCCCCAGCTGGGAACTTTCTTCCCTTGCCTGAGAAGGCCATGCCCTCTAGTAAAAATTCCCTTTCTCCCACATCGGGCTGAAGAAAGCCCCTAATTCCCAGCTCAGTTGCAAAAGAGAGATGATTGACACAATACCCTGAGACAAAGGCTTGTCAGAACCCTCCCATTTACTTGGTTACCAATTGTTCCCTCCGCTCAAGTGGACTTCTCTAACGACACACTTCTGCCAGAGGAACCCTGGGCCAGAGAAGAGCATGCTTCACCCTTATAGTCACACGCTCAGTTTGACGGGACATAATCAATCAAAGGTGCTGAGCAGTTTTCATGACTTGGTAGTTTCCAAGATGGGCTAACACACAACCTCTCCCCTCTCCTACCTCATCCTTTTGAAATGAAGTGTGGTAACTTGTGGGACAAGTAGCCTAAAGAGAATCAAAAGAAACATGTGGAATTGAGGGAATTATTATTCTCTCTTGGGTGTGATTTCCATGAACTTACTCATGAATCTTTTTCTTCCCCCTAGGAATGACCATAAATATCTGTAGTGCATCTCTACTAGTCACTACCCCCTTCTCTTTTTTTAGTATATTTTATTGAATATGCCATTATAGTTGTCCCAATTTTTCCCCTTTGCCCTCCTCCACCTGGTACCCCCTTCACTCCATCATGTTCATGGGTAATGCATATAAGTTCTTTGGCTTCTCCATTTCCTATAGTATTCTTAACATCCCCCATAGAAAACAGAAAACTATATAAGAACAACAATTAAAATAAAATTTAAAAAAAGAAAAAAAAATCCCCCTATCTGTACCTACCAATTATGCTTTTTAATCCCTACACCTTTTCCCCCATTCTCCTCCTTCCCCTCCCCAGGTGATAACCCTCCAAATGATCTCCATACCTATGATTCTGTTCCTCTTCTGGTTGTGTGCTTAGTTTTGTTTTGTTTTCTCTTGTTTTGTTTTTTTAGATTCAGTTTTTGATAGTTGTGAATTTGTTGCCTTTTTGATGTTCATAGTCTTGATCTTCTCTTTTTTTCTTAAATAAGTCCTTATAATATTTCATGTAATAAGGGCTTGGTGGTGATGAACTCCTTTAACTTTACCTTGTCTAGGAAGAATTTTATCTGCCCTTCCGTTCTAAATGATAGCTTTGCTGGATAGAGTAGTCTTCAATGTAGGTCCTTGCTTTTCATCATCACTTTGAATACTCTTCACCAGTCCCTTCTTACTTGAAAAGTTTCTTTTGAGAAATCAGCTGACAGTCTTATGGGAACTCCCTTGTAGGTAACTCTCTGCTTCTCTCTTGATGCTTTTAAGATTCATTATCTTTAACTTTTGACATTTTAGTTAGGACGTGTCTTGGTGTGGTCCTCTTTGGGTCCAACTTGTTTGGGATTTTGTGTGCTTCCTGGACTTGTATGTCTATTTCCTTTGCCAAATTACGGAAGTTTTCTTTCATTATTTTTTCAAATAAGTTTTCAATTTCTTGCTCTTCCTCTCTCCTGGCATCCTTATGATTCGGATGTTGGCACATTTGGAGATGCCCCAGAGGCTTCTTATACTCTCTCTCTCTCTCTCTCTCTCTTTTTAATTCTTCTTTCTTCTTTCTGTTCTGGTCGAATGTTTATTTCTTCTTTATGTTCCAAATCATTGATTTGAATCCCAGCTTTCTCCCCTTCACTGTTGGTTCCCTGTAGATTTTTCTTTATTTCACTTAGCATAACCTTCATTTCTTCCCTTATGTTTTTGCCATACGCAGTGAGTTCTTTGAGCATCCTGATCACCAGTGTTTTGAACTCTGCATCTAATAGGTTTGTTATCTCTGTTTCATTTAGTTCTTTTTCTGAAGTTTTGTTCTGTTCTTTCCTTTGGGCCATATTTCTTTGTCTCCTCAATTTGGCAGCCTCCCTGTGTTTGTTTCTGTGTATTAGGTAGAACTGCTTTGACTCCCTGTAAAAGGCACCTGTAAATTGTGTGGAGCAGAGCCTTAGGTAATCACCAGGGCAAGGCAAGCCACTTCACCACTTTGTGGCTTTGCATGGGGGGGAGGAGGGTAGTCTGGAGAGGGGACTGTGTTGCTGACTGGCTTCTGGGGGTTTGCCCAACACTCACCCCATTTCCAGTCACTTCACCCACTGTCCGTATGCAACTGGCACCCTTCCAGCTCTTGCCCTGATGTTGAATCCCAGAGTGGGTGGGTTTATGTACATTTTAAGACTGTGCAGGCCCTTTAAGTGGAGTTTCCTAAAAATCCAGCAGTTTCTTGCACCACCCCAACCCCACTGGTTTTTACAGCCAGAAGTAATGGGGCTTTATCTTCCCAGCACTGGAATCCTGGGCTGTGCAATCTGACCTGGGGATGGGATCGCTCACTCCCAAGGTATCCCTCCCAATTTTTATCTACCACACATGAATGTGGCACTACCTGGGCCTGGTCTACCACCACCACCACTGCCACCGCCTCTCTGCGCAACACAGAGTCTCCTCACCTCTCCACCGTGTCTCTATCTTTCCACCCTGTCCTACCCATCTAGATGAATGTGGCTTCTTTAAACCCTTGGTTGTCGAACTTCCATACAGTTCAATTTCCTGACAGTTCTGGGTGTTACTTGTTTTGAGATTTAATTGTAATTCCTGTTTGTAGTTGCACAAAGGGGCAAAGCGTGTCTACCTACGCCTCCATCTTGACCGGAAGCCCAGTCACTATCATCTTCTGACCTGTACCTTTTGTTAGTAGTTGGGTGCTGCTGGTAGAAATTCAAGTCCATGTCTTAGATGTACGGCATTTGTATAAAATATGAACTCTAATGTGTAGAATTTGCAGGTCGCTGAAGTGTCACAGTCTACTGAAATGGGTCTGGAATCAATAAGGTACACATCAAACTCAATTGTGTTTAATTTTCATTGCTACCTAGAGGAAAGCCTAGCATAGCCCTACACGAGTGAAATTAAACATGAAAGCCCGTCTGAAGTGTAGAAGCGATACTTAAAATGACCTGTAAATAGGGTAGAACATGGCAGCCCAGCCCATCATGACATTATTGTTCATTTTTCTTTCCATAGTGGAGGTGACGGCCGCCATAAGAAAATCAGAAGAGACATGAGTACATTGCAGATCTAAAGGAGAACAAAGTGTTTTCAGTTACACACCAGCAGGACTTTCCTCTCTGCACACCCCCAGGGTCTCTTCCAAGTGGAAAATCACACTATGTCCTTCAGCAGAGAGCAAAGGAGGAAGGTGAGTAAAACAAGGCCCTCCTGAACTTGGCCAGCCCCCACCCCCACGCCACCCCAGCTACATTCCTTGGCCAGTGAGATAAAATAACGTTCAGCTCTTGCAGCTGACAATGGTGGGGGGCAGACACCCACTCAGGGTACTTCCAGCCGACACTGACCTTTCAGTCATGGAAACATTCCCCAGACCGACACTAATCGGGGGCACATCTGGTGTTTGGACTGTGTCCAGATGGGGGTTGTGTTAGTCGAGTCAGCAAGATAACCCGCTGGGGAGGCAGGGGAGGGGAGAATGCAACACTGCTGAGAGCAATCAACATCTTTAGCTGTATGTGTGTGAGATGTGGTCATGCTGTGGCCGGTGAGTCATAGAATACAGACCACCTAATCCCTGTCCACCCATTCTCCCTACCCCCACCAATAGAGGAAAAACCTGGAGAGACCCAGAGAGCCAACGCAACTTCCCCAGGGTTCCACAGCTGGTCAGGGGCAGTCTAAAATCCCAGGGTTCTGACTCCACTATCATGCACTTCCCATGTTTCTACATTCTTTCAAAGTGTAGTGTCGTGCATATTATCTAAAGATAATATGCCAAGAGCTAAGGCGATGAAAAGAATCCAGCTGTTTCTTCTCTGCCAACTTCCTATGACTTGTAAATGTATAGGATGATTTTCCAAGGCAGTGACAAGTCCCCATCCCAATTCTTTCACTGTAGCTTCTTTTTTTGGATTTGAAAGGAGGGGTTGCCTTTCTTGACTGGTTCCTGGATGTTTTTCAGAAATGAACACAATACCTCCCATCCCCAGGGTCAGGGACTGCAATTGAGAACAAGAACTCATGGTATTGAAGGTCCAGCCATAGATGGCAAGAATGACCAAAGACCTTGGTCAGCTCTCAGGATTTGCCCTTACAAAACCTAACACCTGCTGCAGCCATGAGCAGCACTAATAAAGACGTAGTTACAAAAACCAAAACCAGGATAAAAGTGATCATGCCTCCACCCACCCACACAGAAGGCTTTCTCCAGCTGTCAGAGGAAAATTCTTTCCATGGCCCCTGGAGTGCACATCCCACACATGGGCACCATGTTCCAAGTGTCCACCAATGATCCTTTCCTGTAAAAACCTCCAGGCACAAATAAAAATGGAAATCAAGAATCTCATCCCCCTGCTCAAATCAAAGAGATTAGCAGGATCTTCTAGTATAAAAACTGCAGAAATCAGTTCATCATTTTCCCTTTATTTGTTGTAAATGCACTTAAAAAACAGGGAAGGCCCTTATCAACGTGGCTCAGTAGGTTGGGCATCGTCCCCACAAAGCTAAAGGTCCCAGTTTGATTCCCAGTCAGGGCAATGCCTGGACTGAGGGTTCAGTCCCCAGTCAAGGCACCTATAAGAGACAACCCATGGATGTTTCTTTCTCACATCAATCTTCATTCCCATTGAAGATACTTCATTCCTACCCACCTGAAGATCACCCCTACTCCAGGTTCCTCACTTCTGTTGTTCTATGTGAGAAATAGGCTTTGTCCACTACTGTTGGGCAGAACAGTAGTCACTGAGACAGAAGAATGATCCTCCTTCCCCCTTTAGGGGACAGTTTATTAGTTTCACCCTCCTCCGGGGGATTTTATCACACTCCACAAGGTCTCCAGGTCTCTGAGAAGGTGTCCACAGACACCATCACTCTTTCTAAAGCGAGTCGGGGTCTCTGCTGCTACCAGCTCTCCTCCACCCCACCCCACCCCCGCCACCCAGTGATTTGGTACAGAGCCATTCCATGCTCCATGCCAAACCAGTAATTCACAGCACTCATCAAAATCTGCCTCCATCAACTGATTCAGCATTCCTGCATTCGGAGCATAGCCAGCCTCCTTAACACCCTGACACCCTCATCTTTGGCATCACTATTTACATCACACAGAGAGCTTTGGGCTTAGAAAGCCCAATTCCATTTGGTTAAAGTATGCAGATGATTCATCCTTTCAGAAAAGACTACTCACCCCAGGTCTTGATATCCATGCCAAAAAGCTTCTGAGATGCAACTCAGAGAGGACAGAATGGGGGTGTCCCATTGCTATGGAAATCAGTGTGCCAGTTTCCAAATGAGAAAGACTAGCTGTTCATGGGGCACTGCTTTGCCAGGGCTTCCTGTAGAAACTGAGGAAGGCACAGGCCTGGAGCAGCTGTGGGTATAGCCTGGGATCCCCATGGAGCCTCCGGCCACACTGACCCACCGCAGACATTCCATCTGGCCTCCTGGGAGGTTTCTTCAGCACGGCTCTCCAGCCCAGTGAAACGTTCACTCTGTGTCTACAGACAAGAAGGGTTTGACTCAGTTCTGTGTTTTAGAGTGTGAGTTAAATTCCGCTAACTTTGGCTAGGGTTTAGGGGAGTGAGAGGGATGACAAATAACAACTTGTCTGAACTTTTTACATTTCTCCTCAGTGCTTCAGTCAGGTTCACAGCAAGGTCATCAATGATAAAGAGGGAGACCTCCCAGCCCGACTGGCCCTGAGCTCTAGGGGACACTTCACAGTGATAAGCTGACAGGACTTAGAAACTGATTCACATGCTAGGAGGAGCATGGATCAGGGGCAGAGAGGGGGGTCAAGGATCCAGGACAGAATGTCCAGGAGGGAAATTAATGTACATGTCATCAGATGCCCAACATTCAGGGATGAGGGGAAAAAATAAATGGTCTCCATCAAGCGAGGTATGTAATGGGGATGATGAGCTCCCAAAAACGGAGTCTCTGGCTGCTGGAAGGTCCGGGGCAGAGACAATAAAACAAATCGTAGACTTTGAGGGCTTCCTATGGATGGGCACTCTGTGCCATGTATACTGTTGCATGTATTACTACAGTCCTCATAGCAACCCTAGGAGAACAAAAACCACCACATGCCCATAGTACAGGTGAGAAAAATGGCGACTTTGAGAGGCTAGTTCAGGTCACAAAAATAGTAAGTGAAAGGATTGGGATTCAAACCAAAGCCAGAGTGCACACTTAAAAAAAAAAAAAAGATTTTACTTATTTATTTTTAGAGAGGGATGGGAGAGAGAGAGAGAGAGAGAGAGAGAGAGAGAGAGAGAGAGAAACATCGATTGGTTGCCTCTCACTTGCCCTCAACTGGGATTCGAACCAGTGCTCAATCCACTGAGCCACACTAGCCAGAGCCATAGTACTCATGCTTGACCTCTACACTAGAGAAACGGGCCTTAGAAGCAGTGACCACGTCCATTAATCTATTACAAATCAGTATGTGGATGGTGTTTGGAGGAGTTTAAGATCTCAGAAGACAGCTGTTAGCTTCATTCTGACCAGGATACTTAGTCATTCACTTCAGGGAGCACTATTTTGAGGAAAAGCATATCATGATGCTTATCACAAGTGCCTATGTTCTAAAGGTCGATCCCGTGTACAACCACTGCCTGTTCAACACTCCTTCCAACAAAAACACAACGAAGCGCGGTGGGCTGAGCTGAGACTCTTGGAGAGACACTTTTGATGCCCCATCTGGTAGGAGGGATATCAATCCATGACTTCTCCACCTTCTGGAGGTCTTGGGGGAGACAGCAGGCCCCTGAGACAAAGCTGGAGTAGGACAAAGAGGCTCCACCCACCTCATATTTGCCCAGGAACTTCCTCTATCCTCCCATACCCTGCCCTCCCCAAATTACCCACCAGAATTAGGCCAAAGGCCTCAAGAGTCTCCAAGGGACAGGGTGAGGGCAGGGGTCAGATTTTTCTCTTTCAGCTGCTGTTTTCTGAGTACTTTAGGCTTGGTCTAGTTCAGCTGAATCCAACGCTATCAGTGGGTGGTGGGCGTGGAGGTACAGATGTAGAAGCGTCTAAGATGCTTCAAGCCTTGGTGCAAAAAGAAAGGCCTGAGAAACAAAACCAAAGAAGGAGATGTGATTGCACAAAGCTGGGGACTCTAAAGAGTCCCTTAGGTGCCTGAAGGACCAATGTCGTAAGAATTTTAAGAGGTGATAAAGGTAACCTGCTGTCAAAGGAGGCAGATACGGCTAAAGAAACAAGTGAAATTAATTCCTTTCCCAAGCCACCATCAAGGTGAATGGCTACCAGATGGTCAGACAGAAATACCTGTCCACAGGCTGCCCAAGAAAAAAAGAAATGCAAAAAGAAATCAGATCCTACACTGAGCAGGTGAGCAGGAAATTAAAGTATCTGTAGGCTGACCACAATGCAAGACCACACACGTTTATGAAGAGGCTGTTAGGAAGACAGTGTGAGCCTAAGTTAGTATCTCTCCTCTGTCTGCCACCCACACCCAGAGTGAACTGGAAAATACCTTCAGAGAACACCCAGCAATTTCAACAGGGGTGAACACAGGACAGCGGAGACCGGAGCCACTGAGGAGAAACCCACACACATCCCAGACTTTGTCACTAGACCAAGTAACAATATCTTTTCCTGAGCACTTACTTTGTAGCCGGAATTTTGCCAGGATATTTCTAAGTGTCCCAGTAGCTTCTGAAATGGCTGTCATGGTTCTTGCAAGTAAGCCTTCCCTTTAAGTGTGGGCTAGACCTAGTAACTTGCTTCTAACAAATAGAATATGGCAGAAGTGACAGTGATGAGTTGTCACTCCCATCAAAACAAAATAATCTCTCTGAATTTATGCTTGTACACTTCTCATACTCTTTTTGAATCCTCTTTTCTGTGCCCTTGTTGCTACAAGCCTCCTAGGACACACACACACACACACACACACACACACACACACACACACACACATACACACACTCCCCTCCAGAAGAAGGAGGGAGCTCAGCCACCTCTAGTCATTGTTCAGCTCCTTCCCAATCAATCTCCTGCCAACCACAAATTAGCATTACACAGGCATTTACAGTGCAGCCCCCAGGGGTAGAAGAAGCTGCTAATCCTTAAGAAGTGGCACTGGTACAATAGCAGGAGGCCCCCACCCTTGGGGTGTTCCTTTGTGAGTGGTCCAAGTCAACCACAGATGGTGAAGTTGCTGGGCCCGGGGCAAACCGGAGACAGTAGGAGCCCAAGGAGCACAGAGCTTTGCAAATGGCTGCATGACACTCATTCCTGAGACTCCAACCCCTGCAGAAGACTCCCCTGAGTTGGATTCCCTCTCAGACCTTCCAGCCTGGTCCTTGTAGGTACATTTTTCCACTTTGACTGGTGGGAGCAACCTGGAGCACAAAATGCCCTGGGCCAAGCCGTAGTTACATCTGCTCTGCCCTCTCAGCAACGTGGATTAACAAACCCCAAGGTTTTGTTTTCTGTTCTTTTTCTTAAGGGATTGATTTAGCCTTATGAAGCCTGATTGAACTTCCTGATCCCTAAGGAAGGCAGCCCTGGCTGGGTTCCCAGGATCATGTCCCCAAGTGCTGCCTTTCTTCAGGCCTCAGGGGCCCCTGCAAACACAGCCCTTCCTGCTGCAGTCCCAAAAGTGGGCTCTTGCAGCCTCACCCTCCAAAGCTCCCTGCATCCTTATCCTGCAGCTGGGTCTGGAAGCAAGGGGAGCTTGTGAGAGGGGAAGCCTCTTATCACAAATATTTCCTGCCTATTCCCTCTTGACCCTGCATACCCTTCCCTGGCCACTTGGGCCACCAACGGCGGCCCTAGCAACCTCTTTATAAAGTGTAGGCAAGGCAGGGTCCCCCAGACCTGTCTCTACTCCAGATTCTTCTCTATCCGCACTGTTTCCTTCTCCGGGGAACTCCTAGGTTCTTACAGCTCAGACACTGAAAAACACAGAAGGAAGTCAGGTAGAACTGGAAAGAAAGAGCACAAAATGCAGATAAGGATTTTTAGTTCAAATGGAAAAAACTGACTCACAGCTGGAGGTCCGCCCACCACCTCTAAGACCCTGCTCTCTATCACCGACAAAGGAAGAAACACAGCCGGAGGCAGGTGAGAGGAGGGCCTGTGCACCTGTGAGGGCCTATGTGCCTGTCTGTGCCAATCCCCATCCCTTTGTCGAGCTGACGGCCTGCATGCACTGCCCGTGGAGTTAAAGATGTTTAAGCTACGACGGGCTTGTGTGCTGAAGAATTGGGAGCTGAGGGCCGGAGGGCCTAGGATCAGCCCAGCCCAGCTGTGCTCAGCAGGTCACTGTGTCCCCAGGTTCTTTTCCCCTCCCCACACCTGGTCCCAGGCCTCCCCACATCCTACTCTGGCCTGCTCTCTGCCTCCTGCCCTCAGCTTGCTGTGTGGTCTGAGCCCTCTGCCACCAAGAGCAGAGCGAGGGAGGGAGGGATGGGCCAGCATGTTTACACTCAAGCATAACTGAACCTTTATTTTAAATAAATAAAACCCTTAGCCAGTTTTTATTTCCTTTTGCTTTCAAGACACTGTTTTCTCCCTCTTCTTCTTCCTCCTCCTTCTCATCAGGGCTGAGCTTTTATCTGTGGGGCCACCCAGGGAGGGGCTGTAGGAGGGAGAGGAACAGAGGCCAGGCTGACCCTGGTATTTAGTGTCTTCTCAGGTCATGTGACACTCCCACTCCCTCCCCACTCAAATGCCCACAGAGCCACTGGAGTTCTTATGAATTCAGGGATGTCCAGGCCTGAGGAATAGAGACTAAACAGGAAGCCCGGGCCCCATCATCAGCATGGTGTCCATCTGTTCTCACCAATCACAGTGCCGCCTGCCCCCCAGCCCCCACTCTACTATGAAATTGCCATCCATCTGTCTTCCACTTTGGCCTGTCATCTCTCTGTCTCCCCTGTTGGACCCTCATCCATCTGCCTCTCCCACAGGACAGCCATCTCTCAGTATCTCCTTTGGGTTGTCATAAATCCACCTTCCCCATGAGATGTGTCATCTGTCTATCATCCCATTGGCCTGTCATTCCATCTGATCCCCTTGATCACGCTTTTCTGTCCATCTGTCTCCCTTCACTGGGTAGCTTCTGCCCATCTGTCTCCTGGAGTGCGGCCAGCAATGGTGAGTCCTTGCAATATAGAAAAAATTCTGTTCTGACTTTGATCTCAGCAATAATAATAGTAGCTGCCATCAATCAAGTATCTACTATGTGCCATACACGTCACATCCTCCAACAGCCCTGAGTATATGTTTATTTCCTCATTTTACCACTAAGGAAACTGAGGCTCAGAAGGGTTAAGTATCTTGCCCAAAGTCACACAGCTCTTAGTGGCAGATGTGGGGTCCAGAAACAGGTCTCCATACCGAATAGGGGTGAAGACACATTTACTCCTACACCCCCAGGACATGAGATCGCCCCCTCTCCTGGCCTCTCTGAACATTTAATTTACACTTTGCTGCTGGATATTTTCAGACTGATGAAGTTTCCTCCCTGCCCTGGCTCTGCACAAAAAAGTAAAGGAAGAAAAGCAGCCAGATGTGAGAGGCTTCAGAGGTCTTTGGGGGGCGGGGGGATGGAGAGTGATGTTAAATAAACATCCAATGATATTCTTTCTGCAAAACAATCCATTTTCCTGGCACCCAGGAGTTCGTCCAAGGGTCTGTGGGTCACTGGGGAAAAGCTTTCCGTGTGTTTTGGCTCCATATTCTTCCATTGGCCACAAAGACCTAATTCTTCCAATTAATGAAATCAGCACTGCTGATGGAGATGTACTGACAAATTATTTTCAGGACGAATATATTCACACTGATGGTGGGGCTGATAGGCCCAAAGGATGTGGAGGGTACAGAGTGAAGGTCCCCCACCAGCCAAAAGACACTAAGGTCATTCATGATGGCTGGGATGTTGGCCACAGCCTCAAGGGACACCTTTCTCCACCCGGAGCCATGGAGGCTGGGCCAGTTTGTCTGCGTTGAGGGGCTGCCTATCAATGGGCTTCTGTATGGTCCTGGCAGGTCCTGGCACCCCTCCCCTCTCCCTTCTCTCCAAGTGCCCCAGCCAAGTCCCCTTCAGGGCCTTGCCTGAAGGGCCTATTCAGCATTTAGGATTCCCTGATGGGGAGTGAAAAGGAGACAGACAGATGCTTCTGTGGAGCTGAGGAAAGGCTGGAGGCCTGAAGACAGGAAGGGAAACCCAGTGCAAAAAAAGAAGGCGGCCCTGTGGGATGAGAAAGGAAGAAGGGAAGGGAGGAGGGGAAGCCAGTGGAGGGGACCCAGGGTGGGAGGACCAGATAGGGAGGGAGGGAGCCCAGAAAGAGGCCCCCAAGCAGAGGGAAAGATCCCAGTTGGGAGACCAAGCAGCATCAGAAAGCTGTGTGGGATTTTTTTTTTTAAGCCACAGATTTAATTTCCTGATGATTTTTTTTCAGGTTGATATTAGCAGCATTTTTCATTCCCCGCGCAGATCTGCCCGTGTGGAAAAGTGATCCAGAACGTGCCGGGTGATGGAGCCCAGCCTTTACCCAGACAGACCCACGAGGATGGCCTAGCGTGAAGTCAGCATTCCATCTCCTTCTTTGAACCCGTGGAGAATAGGACCGATTTTGCTTCTCGCCAGTCCTGGAGGAGGGGGAGGAACAGTTTCTAGGCAGCTGTGGTGAAAAAGTGACATTCAGAAGTGAAGGATGAAATTAGCCCTGTGCAACTAGCAAGGGTGGTCTCTGTTTTCCTGCCTGAACCCAGAATGAATCAGTTTTCTGAGCTTTGGGAGTTATGTTAGGAGCTAAAGGAACCAAAGGCCAAACTCCCTCCAGAGCATCCTCTACTACCACCAAACATCTTTCTAAAGCCTCATTTCCCTGCTTACAATCCATCTGTTTAGTCCTGGGCTTGCCCAATGAAGTCCACACCACAAGCCAAGAAAGCAAGGCCCTCAAGAAACCAGAATGATCCAGCAGCCCGGGCATCCTGGGGGCTGGCACCATAGACACTGGAGCAAGGCTGCACTTAACAAGACCCCTGGGTCACCATGTACACAGGACAGTGTGAGAAGTCCTGCTCCCGGCTGCTTCCCACCCACCCCAGAGAACCTGCTTCCCCCAACAAACGGGATTTGTACAATTCTCCAAACAAACCTTCCACTTGTCCATTTCTCAGTGCTGGCTCCTGTCATCCCCTCCATCCTGAAGATGGAGCACCTATGCAGACTCAGGAAATCTTGTCTCACGTTAGGACCAACTCGAATGCTACCCCTCCCTTAAGCCCTTCCCACCATTCCTTTCCCTCTCCAGAGGAAAGAACTTTGCCCACTGTTTGTTTAGATCACCGATGGAGTGCTCTTCACTTTCTGTCTTGCATTTTGGTTATTCCTGGACCGATCAAGGGGCTGTACCATGTAGTTCACAGGGCTTCCTAGGTTCAAATCCTTTCCCCACTGCTTCCTAACTGTGACGCTTGGCAAGTGCTTAACCTCTTTGGACCTGTTTCTTCACCTATAAAATGGGGCTAATAATTACATGTAGTCATAAAGTTGTTGTAAGGATGTTTAAAATATACTGCAGGTCTATATGCCAAGCAATGGCATATAGTATGTGCTCAGTAAATGATTGTCAATTGAATGAAGTGATACAAAAATCAGTGTTGATAATAACAGAGGGAAGAAGAGATAGTATCCACAAACCTCACATGATGCAGTCTTCAGAAAGCTGACAGATTGTGTTGTGTCCCTTTTCGTAGCACCATAATTTGTTTGTTTGTTCTTAATTAGCAATAACTGTTGTTGTTGTTGGTGGGGGAGGTTTCTAATGGTCGTTGGATAAAAGACCTATTTCTTCAATTTGGTCTTCATGCTATCCCCTTATTGGGTTCTTTCTGCCCCATTTCCTGATTCCACTCTGAGCTCAAGATTTTCTTTTCAGCGTCTTTTAAAGCATTTAAACTCATCCTAAGTATTTATTTTATTTTCAACTTCTTTATATAAATTTATCAACTGTCTCGTTAACATTCTTCTGACTCCCCCAAAATATTTCTTAAAACATTTATTCTGTGTTCTTATCTCCAAGGGAATAGTTTGGCTGGGTTTTCTACCAGGAATGACACAATTCTTTCCACGTCAATGCAGAGGGGGAATTTGAGAGCCAGTAGATTCGCATCATCTGATCCTATTCCCAAAGAACTGCTCAAATGCACAAGTCCCCAGTGCTCCCACCGGCCAAATTTCTCAATGCTGTCTCTACCAAAAAAAGTTCTGTCTAGTTAAATCCAAAGGGAAAGTGAAATAAATACCAAAAAAGCAGCTTACTGAAAATGGAGGTCAATCCAAAGTCCAGTTGCCTGGGATTACCATGGTCTCTGACACATAATATGACTCAATTATGGAATTGGTTTTTTTCAGCCCATAAGCATTTTTAATTTCCTTTCATAGTCCCATATGGTGACCTGGTTTGGTTTAGATGCAATTCATGCTGTCTCCCATGCTGTGTCCCATCTCTAATTTTTATGTCTCAATTTTTTTTTAATTTTTTGTCCAGGAGCAAAATATTGATCACTGCAACCAAGCTCTTCCCACCACAATAGAAGAGTTTCCCTCTTCTTGCCACACTCCCCGTAGTCTTCAGAAGGAGAGAAAGAGCCGATCAAAGCTACTTGTTTGAGATTTCAAGAAACTGGGGAGAAATGGGACCTCAGGCAAGTGGGAATGTGATCCACATGGGAAATCTCCGAGGGGACACCTGCTCCCCCATCAGTCTTTGTCTCCGGGGCTCCTGGAGGTGCAGCCCCATGGGAGTGGCTTCTTATTGGGAAATGGGGCAAACAAGCATAGCACCAGCAGGGACAGAGGGCTCTGTCTGTGGGAAAAGGACAATGGGTGAACTTTCAAGCCCAGGGGGTGGGACAAGCTTACAATTTAAGCTACTTGTCTGGAAACTCAATATTGCCCAGAGTATCGATTACCTCACAGACTCAGATCCTCTCCTGCTCGGAGGGCAGGAGTAGCCAGGCGGGTCTCTAACATGAAACCCTATGCAGCTTTTAATTAACTCTAAGCAATGTGCATCAGAGCCTCCTAGAAAGGGTGATTGTTTTGCCTGATGGAAGGATACAAGAGTCACCAAGATAGGAATTTGAGTATGACAAAAATATCAAGAGTTTGCCATGTCTGCCTTGGTCCAGCGAGTCAAACAACAGCAGCTTCACTCTTTAAATCACAGGGCTGGGGCTGTTGCTCCACACCAAATTCCTGCTCAGGGTCGCTCTTCCAAAAAGAATCATAAGAACTCTTCTTGCCCTGCCTGCTGTTTTGGTATCAAGCACCTTTAGTACTCATGCATCAAAATGTGAGGAATTGTCTTGATCCTAAAAAGATCGGTAAAGTTACAGAATCCCACGTAAGATCTGAGTGTGAACTCTCCCTCCATGCAGTCTAAGGCCCCTCCCAGCCTTTACTCATGTACCTGCATCAGCATTTAATAAGGACCTACCAGTACGCTTGACATACTACTCGAGGCACTTGGTATACAGGTAGCCAAAACATGGCCACTACTCTCAAGGGGTTTATTTTCCAGTTAGAGAAAACAGAAATGTGAATTGATAATAGCAACTTTTAAAAATATTTTTTAAATTTACTTTGAACAGACTAAAAAATTATATATATATATATATATATTTAAAGTATACAATGAGATGTTTTGATATAAGTATACATTATCAAATGATTACCACAATCAAATTAGTTAACATATCCATCATCACTTCCCATAGCTTCCTTTTTTTTATATGTAGTGATAACATGAGATTGACTCTCAGTCAATGTTAAGTACATAATGCATTAACCTCAGTCACCATGCTGTACATTAGGTGTCCTTATCCATCTGATACCTGAAAGTGTGTACCCTTTGATCATTATCTCCCCTTTCCCTCATCCCCTGCCTCTGAGGACCACCCTTCTATTCCGTTACTACGAATTTGACTTTTCTTTGTTAGAGTCCATATATAAATGAGATCATGTGATGTTTATCTTTCTGTGTCTGGCTTCCTCCACTTAGCATAATGTCCTCCAGGTAACCCCATGTCATTGCAAATGGCAAGATTTTCTTCTTTTTAAAGGCTGAATGATATTCCATTGTATGTGAAATCCATTCATCTGTCAACAAACATGTAGGTTGCTTTCACCTTACGATATGATTTGCTTTTACCTCCTGGTATTCACGTCCCTGTGTAGCCCCCTCCTACGATAACTAATAGGATTTTGGGGGGGGCCAAACAGTGTGTTACTTCTGAGACTAAGTCATAAATAATATTGTTGCTCCCACCATGCTCTTTTGGCTCAGCCACTCTTAGGAATTCAGTGGCCATGTAGTGAAGACACTCAAACTTATGGGGCCCTGGCTGGTGTGGCTCAGTGGATTAAGTGCCACCCTTCGAACCAAAATGTTGCCAGTTCAATTCCCAGTCAGGGCACATGCCTGGGTTGCAGGCCAGGTCCCCAGTTGGGGGAACACGAGAGGAAACCATACATTGATGTTTCTCTCCCTCTCTTCTTCTTTCTGTAAAAATAAATAAATAAATATTTTTTTAAAAAACAGAAACCTAAGGGGGAGGTCCACATGGAGAAGAACTGAGGCTTCCCACCAATGTGAGAAACTAGAACCTTCTGCCAACACCCATGTGACTGGGGCATCTCAGAAGCAGCCTCCACTTTCAGACAAGCTTTCAGATTACTGCAACCTAATGAGAAATCTCAAGCCAGAGCCTTCGGGTAAACCGCTCTTCCTGACCTGCAGAAATTGTGTGAGACAGCATCTGATGGTCATCTGAGCCACTAAATCGGGGGTAATTTTTTCTGCCGCAATAAATAACTAACCCCATGCTTTGTGTTCATTATCGATTGGATCCTTGTGCCAGTCCTACAGAGTATTCATTCTTGTCCCAATGTTCCAGATGAGGAGACTGGGATTTAGAGAGGTTAAAATAAGAAGAAAAGTCAGGGCTGAAATCTAAGTCCACTGGATTTCAAAGCCTGTGTTTTCACCCCTGTACAATAAATTATTTTGGGTGCAAATGTAGACCTCTCTACAGGCAACAGAAGGTCACAGTGGGAGAAGTAGTGAGTTCCACCTGCAAAGTCTGGAATAAAAGGTGAGGAGGAGGCAAACAAGACCTGTTAGAAGACGAAAGACCTGTCATGGAGATGAAGGATGAGAAGGTGTGCACCAGGTGGGCCTTTCGGAGCGAACAGCACTAGCAGAGGTGTGGAGGCTCGAACAGCCCGTGGGCTTCAGAACCTGCCTGCAGTTTCTACATCTAGAAGAATCAAGGCCTTGCGGCTAGTTCTCCAGGGCAAAATCTTGGTTCTAGTCCAAGATCTACACTTGCAGTCCCAGGACCCCCCAAATCACTAGGACCAGTGTTTTTTCCACAAACTGCCACCCTACTTTTGAGTAGCTCGAATCTCCTTTAGGTCCCCATTTCTTCTCTGGGTCAGTCCTCTTTTACAGACCCTGCCCCCTGGCATGTCTGAAACACTCACCGGTTCTTCCTGGCGAGCGATGCTTGCTCCATGGAGAGGCGTAGGTGTGATGTTTGCATTAGCATTCAGAACATTCCTCTTGTCTAATAATGCAAAATATCACACAAACCCCACTTCTTCTTTAGCAGGATTACTAGAATAGCACATCAAGGAGATTTGGGGGACCAAGTATATGGGATTTCGAAAAGGCATGTGTCTTTTCTCATGGTAGCCTTCTGGATACATTGGTGCAGTATAAGTTAGAGAAGTGTGGTACTGGAGATTAGTAACTGCTTTAATCACCACACCCAAAGGATACTGACCACAGGTCATTGTCAAGTTTAGAAGACAGTCAGTATTTGGTGTGGTCAAGGACTGTGCCCTCAGCCCTCTCCTGGGCAACATCTTTTAAATCAGTAACTTGAATGAAAATATGGAAAGCAGATTTATCAAATTTCCGAGTGGCTGAAATGGGGACAGTTGGTAAATAGGTGGGATGCCAGAAATGAAAACAGCAAGATTCTCCAACGGGTGGGTGGGCAGGCATAGGTCAAATCCACCGAGATGAATCTCACCCAAAACGAAAGCTACTTCCTTAACCTGAGTTCCAAAAGCGACTGCACAAATACACCATGGAGATTTCTGACGAGGCGATAACCGAGAAAAGAAAAGCATCGAAGGGTTTAGCCAGTGGTGAGTTAAACCGGAGGGAAGACACAGACTGCACTAATCTGGCCTTCCTTTGAGGGGGAAGGGAGGAGGGGCGCTTTGACTCGGAAGGTTTACTGCTGAGATTCTACAGCTCCCACCACCCCAGGGCTGTATTTAGTAACTCACACTCTACTCCATTAACTGTGTTTGGGTTCCCAGTGCCTACTGGCCCCCTCCCCCCAAAGTGAGCCAGGGAGCCCTTAGAAGGTAATGAGAACACTGAGAGCTTGGAGTCTAAGAAGAGCTTGGAAACTGAAGCTCTCTGAGCCTCTCCCCACGGCCCTATCCCTGCTGATAAGGATGAGAGGAGCCTGGCTGACAAGTGATTGGAAACAGGAGTTCCCAAACCCTTTAACCCTTGCCTGGCCTGCCCATTCCTCTAACCGCTGAGGCCCTTTCCTTGTGGCTGCCCGCTATTTAGGCCAAAGCTCTTGCCTCCCACCACCAACTTTTCGTTTTCCTCCTCCTTTGTCCTGACTGGTTGTTGAATGCTGTCATTCCACCTGAAAAAGACTCATTACCACCACCGAACACTAAGGTGTAGCCCCTCCACCTTCAAGCCTCCCTGACAGATCAGCTACGGAGTCTCCCTCTGGCCTGGACTCCCCACCCCCACCCGCCCAACCCCTGCACACTTAGCCACCACACCTCCCCTGTATGGTTCACCACTGTTCTCAGCAGGAGCCAACCAGGTAAATATCGGTGCTATCTGGTGTTGGCGGGTGCCAGGAGTAGAGACCCCAGGCCCAGTCCCAGAGCCACTCTCAGCTGCCCTGGCCAACTATGGAGCTCTGTGGGGACCTCCAGGGGTCAACCCTGGACCCCACACTTGACTTTGCTGAGTCATCCTGAAGGGTATTGCCTGGCGCATGGGTGGGCCTCACACTGAGAGAGGAGACTGGGGGTCTGTCACTGGCAGTGGCCAGCATGGCGGAAGCCTAGAGGGAAGCTGCCTGCTTTCCCTGGGGAGGGGCAATAAGGTGAAGCCAGGCTTCTGGCCACAGTAATCAAGTGCAAAAGAGCTTCCTTCAGTAGAACAAAATTCAGATAAACTGCCATTATCATGTAAATCAGGTTTGTACCTAAAAGCCTTTACCCAAACAGGCCATTTAATTAAAGCCCTAATCTCCTCTGGCATGTTAGGACCCTGCCCCCGTACCCCCACCCCCACACACTGACGTGGCAATGTCAAGATTTCCACTCAAAACACTTAACCTGTAAGCAGGCAAAACAAACCCTAAAATTATGGGTCTGGGTCTGGGGTCCTCTTTGAATGTTTGGTCGCTGTGTCCTAGGGTGTTAGTTCCCTGAGGCTCAGATAGTCCTGATTAGGGTGCTGGGTGCAGATGGCAAGGGTGAGCCTGATGGTCGTGATACCGGCAAGGGCAACGCTAACAGGGAAGGGATGGCAGCAGCCTGGCCTCGGAGAGGAGGGTGTGTGTATCGCTCAGGCCTACAGGCTCCCACGCATTCCCACGAGGCGGGTGCCCATTTAGGACCCATCGCATGATATAAAAAGTCTGCATTCTCCCCACCCCCAGAAAGTGGGTCAGCCCTAACAGACTTGGAGGTAAGGACCCTGGTGTCGGAACAGAAGAGGCAGGGGTAGACAAATTGACCTGTTCGTGGGTGTCCCCTTCTGTGAGGCTGCCCCGGCCACAGCTGTGAACCACAGAGGGATGCCAAGCCTGTCAGTGAGAACCAAGTGCTCTGGGGAAAGGCGAAAGCAATGACGATTCACAGATCAGGCTATCTGCTGTAGGTAGGGAAGTGATTAGGAAAAAAGAAGAATGGAATTTGGGAGGAGGGGGCCAGGCTAGGGAGAAGTGCTGGCCCCAGAGTACTGAGAGAGAGCAACCCTGGTGCCTTCTAACACGTACAAAATGCTTTAGAAATTTGTGCCTCCCAGTAGGAAAAGAAAGGAAATCAAGTACCCAATGCCAGGTACCGTGGCAAATGTTATGTCTTTAATTTCAATCTTGTTAAGTCAACTCTTCTTTTAATTTTTGTTGTTCAATTACAGTTGACACTCATATTAGTTTCTGGTATACAGCATAGTGGTTAGACATTTATAGAATTTACAAAGTGATCCCCCAGTAACTCTGGTACCTGCCAGGTACTACACATATTTACTACAATACTATTGATTATACTCCCTATGCTGTACTTTACATGCCGAGGTAATTTTTATTCCCTCCCCCCCTCCCACCACACCACAGGAGAAAACCAAGATGCCAGGTGGTGAAGCAACTTGTACAAAGTCACGCAGCTTGTGACTGGCAGAGCCGGGATTCCAACGCTGGCCTGCCTTACTGAAAAGGCGATGATGCTCCTTCTGCTAAACCGCAGATCAGCCACAAGGATTATAATGCTGGAGGGGGGATTAGCCACCCAAGAATACTCAACACAGCTCTCCTCCCTCCTCCAGCAAGAACGTTTTCATCTGAAAACAATCCATTTTGTCTAAGGAAGAGCAGGAAGGTCTCAGCAGGGATGAGGAAATCAACTCTCAACCCAGAAGATGCAGCACAAGGGAGCCGGGTTCATGAGCTTCTTGGGGTTCAAACCCAGAGGAAGAAGAGCCCCAGAAGAGAGTTTGTTTTCTTCACAGGAAAGAAGCCTCGGGGGCTGCGTGTGGTGGGGGAGGGGGGCATTTGTGTAAGTCCTATCACAAAAAGCAGACTTCTCCACTTTACACCTCCTCCCTTTTGTGGGGGCCAGAATAGGAGCCATGTCTATTTGGGAAATTGAAACTCAAGTCACCCCGAACCCTGCACTTTTCCTGTTCATTGTATGGACTTCATTACTCCTGGAGAACACATGGACCTTCTTTAGAAGAAGTTATATTTCTGGAAATAAAACTCTGGATTCAGGAAATATCCCTGCTTCTTGGGAAATTCCTACTTCCTTGTATTGTGAGTTTTCTTTGCACAGGAGGAGAAGCCCTTTAAGGAGGATCCCATAAATCTTGTGAATAAATGAGTAAGGCCTGGGGTACTTGGGGAAGCACAATACCCAGCCCCTGAGGGAGTGCCCAAGCCCCTCGCTCTTAAATCCTGAGCAGGTTCTGCCCGGCCTGATGGTGGCCACCACCCCACTCCAAAGCCAGGGGTTTCCAAAGGTCACTTAGAATAATAGGTGCTGCTGTTTTGACTTCTGAAACACAGCACTGGACTGAGGAAGCCTCGCTGGCTCCAGGACTCATGTGGATGGGTTAAGAAAATGGGATTTTGGACAAGATCTCTTACAAAGTCCTTTGTCTCTCTTATAGCAAAGACAACAGAGAAGAATTTTAAAAGGCTGTCTGGGTCTCCAGAACCCCTCTGGAAGCAGAGGGCATGTCAACAGGTTCCAGGGCAGGCCCCAGAGGCCTCAGACCCGGGAGCCTTATTGGAATGCAATTACCCTAAGTGCTAGCTGTTAGGATGAAAAGGCAGGAATGCAATTATGGAAGGAGCACGCAGTGAGCTTTCACTGATTGACCTGTCCTGACTGATTCCTTTCCCCACTGGGGTGATGCTGGGGGCCTTGAGGGTTGCCCTCTGCCTCTAGGTTATGAGAAAGAAAAACAGTCACCGCACAAAGCGAATGCCAAAGCAAAGTTGGTGAGCACCAGGACGGTCTGTGGACCCCTGAAATTTCCTGGGAAATGTGCAAAGTGGAAAATGTGCATTTTATAGAAAGAAGCTCTACACTCATCACACACTTAGAGGGCTCTGCGGCCCCCAAACAGCTGAGAACCAGTGGGTCAGAGGAGTGAAAGATCAGCAGGGTGGTTGGAAGAGGCCCCCTCAGTTTGCAACTCCAAGTGGCCCTGACCCATCTGGGTGCAATTCTGAGTCAGCCACTCGCCGAGCCTGGGGTTGATGAGAGAATTAAATGACATGAAGAATGCAAAGCTCCCAGCCCAACGTCTAGCTTTTAGTAAGCTTTCAATAAATGGGAACCATTTTTATTATGATTATATATTAAAATTCAGAAAATACAGTAAAACACACGTACTCTTTTGAATGGTCTTTTGACTCCAAACTCAGTCTAGATTCCGTGGGGGATTCCCTGCCAGGACCTTCCTCCAAAATTGAGTGGGACTATGAGACCCAGGGTCCCCAAACATTGCTTCCCCAAATGCTTCCCCTCCCCTCCAAGGCACCAGGGTCTGGGCACCCTGGAAGACAAGAGGTTCTAGGAGTAGGGGCACATTGCATGTCTGGGTAGTGCCAAGGCTGTGGAGGCTCGTCTAGGCCTGGGCTGAAGCCATCACACCAGCCTGCCTCCTGGAGGAAAGTTTCTGGAAACTTTAGTTACCAAAGTCTTCCTACCTATTGGGATAATGCAGCCACATGCTCAGTTGAAATGGACTTTTCTATCCCAACAGGCCCTAGAGTGAGACTAAGCCGAGGCCCACCATCTATAGAAATGTCTAGAGTAGGACTAAAGGGAAAAAAAATCTCTCTTCTTTCCTTCTGTATTAAGCATGTCTTTTTATTTTCTATATTCTTGATGCTTTGATATCCAGGGCACAGGAGGGACTGCCCCTCCCAGGGTCAGCTAGTCCCTGCAGAAAGTGAGGGACACACCTGCCCATATGCCTTTCAAATGCAAACCAACCCATCCAGAGTCCAAACACTCAACCATTTCTTTTATCAGAGTTCTTCCACCCAGATCACTATCCCTCTGCCCTAATCCCCACACAGGCCAGGGACCAGAGAGCTAAGGCACAGCTCCTGTGCCCCAGAGCCAGCTGAAATCATTCACACTGTCCAATTCTAACTCCGCTGAACCTGCCTCACTGGTCCCTCCTGTGGAAACTGTAATGGAGGCTCTTGACCATGTTTTTCTCTCACTCCCTCTGCCTCCTGACCAACTCTGTTGCTTCCCCGTTGTGACCCCCATGGTATGCCCTGTCCCCTTCTTTGGGATCTATCTGTATAACAAACTATCTTTTTAATGGCAAGCATCTCCTGATCTGCTGGCCTTACCATACCTGAATAATAATAAAACCTATTTTTTAAAACACCCTTTCTCCCCACACTCAGAGATCATCAGAGCTTTCCTCCCTCAGACCCTGCAGACTGCCCCAGCCACCTTCCATCTCAGGCCAACAGCTTGGGCCACCTTCCTCCAGCCCACCCCGGCAGCCCCAGGCCCCCTGCTCTTAGGCCAAAGCATCCCCCACCTCTGGGGTGGGAAGTGGTGCCATCCCAACGCCAGCAGGGAATATAGAGGTGAGGACCATGGGAGAATCTTTATTCCTCGGTTCCCGGGAGAAAATGCACTCAAAGAGCAGAGAGGAGGAGCTGGCTCTAGGCCGTACACTTGTTTATTCATCAATCATTCATTTATTCATTAATCATTCATCCCCCCACCCATCAATCATTCATCTGCTCATTTATTCATTCGGTTTGCTTGTACCTCTTCCTTGCTTTGGTTGCCACAGATGTTGGTCCTCTCTGGCTTTGATCTGTCCTATTTCTGTGGCAGCTGCACAGCAGAGGACTTCTGACGTCACTTTGTCAGTTACCTAGTTGAAAGGGTGTCCCTCTCAGAGGAGCCTGAGACAACCAAAGGAACAGTGCAGAGCTGTCCCCAGGCTCCAAGCCTCTTTGCATTGCAGGCCCTGGCCTTCTGGTCCATGGGTCAGTGGGAGGTGTGGAGAGGGGCCAAGCAAGGAATAATAGTTCTGGGTACGCCTCACAGCTGCTTGCAAACTGCTTTTCTGGCCCTTCATGGAGGCAGGGGCTACAGGACGCTCTGAGCCTCCAGGCCTGGCTGTGAGACCTGAACTCAGTAGTTTGGGAGGTGCAGGGAACATGGTGTGAGGGGGCCTGGGCTAGAGTTTTAGAGGCCTAAGCTATTAGCCCCCTGACAGGTCTCCTGTCTTCCACCCACCCCACCCCACTTTGCCCCAGAAAGTCTATTTTCAGCCAGCAGGCAGAAACCTGTCCAAGTAACTCAGGTCACGTTCTACCTCTGCTGAAGTCCCAGCTGTGACTTTCCACTCACTAAGATACTCCTTGAATGAAAGAATGAACAAATGAATGAATGGGCTCTGGAAAGCTCTGAGGGTGAAGCTTATGAAGCTGCAGGCCGTTGGGCTTGCGGTTTCCTGCGGTAGAATTTAGAAGGTCTACAGGGATCTCCATCAGCTGTGCTGAGAAGGAAAGAGCCAGGCGAACCCCAGCTGCCAGCCTTCTTCGGGAGGGAAGGTAGGCAGCAGCATCGGCCCGGGCTGTGCTAACTCGAGATGCCAGCTCCGTGCCGCTCTGGGGCTGGCCAGCACTCTGGATGTCATTAGCTGATTTGTTCTGCTCGGTAGAATGTACTTTTCATATTTAGGCAGGAAAAACAGCTTTCGGTCCTCGTGCCCTTTCTTCTGTGAGCTCTAGCACATGGCCTGCTTAGTATGAATTAATCCTCTAAAGAGCATGTTCATTATTATAATTTAATTGTGCTTCGTTTCAGAAAATAACTAAACCCAGTGCGGAATAAACTCCTACGCTGATCGGTTTTCAAGAAGTTAACCTAAGACAAAATACTGCTAGAGGGCAGCAGCAATTTGGAATCATTAAAGGGAACCCATGTAAATAATAAAAACAAAACTAAAATGCAGAATTAAATTAAGGAATAGGAAATTAAATTTGTGAATCTGATCTGAAATGGAGGCCCTATATGCACAGGCTTACCCTGGTTTGGCTCCGTGCTCAGCAGTGCTGGGGCGGAGAGGTCTGCAGAGGTTCCCAGGTCGGGGGAAGCAGCAGGCCGGGGGGAAGCAGCTGGCCAGGGGAAGCTCACAAGCCTCCCCTCCTGGGAATTGTGTGCCGCCCTAGGAAAAGGGATATGGGTTGAAGGGGAAGAGAGAGAGGGGTTCCCTCCCACGGGGTCCCCTCAGAGGAAGATGAGAGCCACATTGTCACAGCTACGTCTGGATGACGCCCTTCGAGCCCTGGTGACTGCTGAAGGAGAACCCACCGCCTGAGACTACGGCCAAGAGTCTGCACTGTGGCTTGCTCAAGGATGCACAGAAAGTGAGGCAGAGGGGTGCAGGGTGGCCGCACCCCTGGGAACATTCAGCCCTGCTCTGCCCCTGTTCCCCAGCCACCCTCGCACAGGTGACCCAGGTCAGGACAGGGACTGAGGGACTTGTCCCCTCCCCTGGCAGCAGCCCCTAAGCAGAGTTCTGATCTCTCTACCGACCCTGTGGGGGCCCAGTTCCAGATGCAGGAGACCCACCTTGCAGCAGCAGGACAGTCACCTCCACAGATCAGGTCTCTGTCAGTCAAGAACGAGGGGGAAGAAGTGGGGTGAGGACAAGAGAGGAGAGATGTAGGGTGTCTAAGAGAGAGTTAGGGGTAATGGGGCAGAGTTAGTACCATTGCTCAGGCTTCATTCTGTAGTTTTCCAGGACTTTTAGGCCCTATCTCTGGGGTATCTTCTCTCCTCCCCTCCCGTACTCCCACTCCCACCCCAACTCTTTCTCTTCCTGTCTTTCCTCCTGCTCCCTTCTCAAAATGAAAAGAGCTCAGCTTGCAGAGTCAGGCAGACTTGCCTGGGTCACAATTCTATCTGTAACTTTGTACTGGAACTTGGGTGAACTATCTCGCCTTTCTCAACCTCAGTGTCCTCATATGTGATAATAATAATACCAGCCTCCTTAGTTTGTCATGAAGTGTAAATGAAATAAAGTGCCTGGCATGGAGCAGACTCTCAGGCACTTCTACTATATCATTTTCTGCTTCATCAGCATGTGCTCACACACACTGTCTGCACACGAATACACACACATGAACGCACATGCATACATGTGCACGCATGTGTCGGAGGCCTTAGGCTGGGCTTCGAGAGCACCATGATTAGTTAAGAAGTCAAGTCCGTAGACTGCCTGCCTTGCTTCACAAAGGCAAGCATTCCAACAGATGGCATATCCCAGAATTTGAGTAAAGTTTTCCCATTTCCATCTTCATTTTGGCTTCCACAAAGACAAACTAGCCACCTTAGTTCCTTTTTTAAACAAAGGGGGAATAGAAGCAAGCAAAAATGACAACAACAAAAAGGCACTTTTTTCTTGTTTAATTTGCATCCAGAAGTCTTGATCTGGGAAATTATGCACATAATACAGGCTGCCATGTTGTTGACTGGTCAATTACTGAACAGAGTTTGTGCCTAAAAATACCAAATATGGTGAGAAGAAGGGCAAAAAGAGCTGAAAATTCTCTTCAATCCCCTGGCTGCTTCCCCTAGTCCCACTTTACTAACTGCTGCAGAGAGCATTCTAGATCCCCTACCCAGCCCATGAATTGTACCTATAAACTGGGGCACCATGACATACAGCTGATCTCAACTCTCCCAGGACAAATCCAGAAGCCCCTATTAAGGAAAAGATATTCATGACAGCTGTTAAAGCCAGTCAGGCAGGAGGGGGGCTGCTGCCATTGGATTTTGTAGTGGGGGTGGGGAATGTTCAACTCAGAGCACAGCAAGGAAAAGTGGGAATTTATAGCCAAGGAACAGGGTGGGGAGGGTCAGTGAATAAAAAAATTAATGAGGAAGCATCAGGGATAAGGGGGTAGTCCAGGAAAAGTGACCTAAGAGGATTCTTGCTAAAGGCAGGCCAGAGCAATCAGACATTACCTGAGGGATGGTGGAGGATAAGGAACCCAATCACATATCAAGGGTGATCAGACATCAAGAGTGGGAGATTCTGACTAAAATGAGTTAGCAGAATTCTTGCTAAAATTGGACAATGCAGAGACAATCATGGGAGCCCAAAAGTCAGCAACTAGTTGAGAAGACAGTTCAGAGGAGCCTGAGTTTGGTCAAAGACAGAATCTTTGCCATTCTAGAGCAGTTACATGACACAGATCTTAGACTGGCTGAAGATCCACCTTTGGTGTCAATGGAGAGGAGGCTGAGAGCCAAGTCCCAGCCGGAGGCCACCAGGGATGCAGGGGGTGGCATTAACCTGGAGGTAAAAACAAGAGTCAGGAAGGTTACACTAGTGGCCTGCACCTAGATCTGGGCATAAATGCTGGAAAATGACCCCTCGGACCATAAAAGTTAGTTTAAGAAAAAGCCACCCAAATCTTTTAGACACACAAAATGCAAAAAGCTTTCAATAGGGCCTTGTTCCACAGAACCCATCTAAAGGGGGTTAATTTCTAGGAGGCTGGAGTTAGCTTGGTCAGTTCAATGGTTTCTGTATTTCTGATCCTGGGTGAAAACTCTGCATCCAGAGGATGGACTTGTCTCCCCAGGAGGACATTTGTGTGGGGTCAGCTTCACCATTTGACTGTGAAGATTCAAATCATGTCTATCCAACAGAAGAGCTTCCAAGGTGGCTCCACCTTAAAGGGCCCAATTGTTTTCTCTCAAGCAGCCAGATTCCCTTCCATATAAAGCCCATATTGAGGGCTTACATGACCCCCTCCTCCTGCCCGCCCCCCCCACACACATATAAAGTGGATCCCTTTTCCCACTGGATAATAATAATGTTGTTGATAATAGTAGCCATAATAGTCAACACTTACTGAGAGTTTACTGATTGCCAAATATTTGTTCTAAGTATTTTGTAAGAATTAGTTCATTAATGCAACAACCCTGAGATGGGTATTATTGTCCCCCATTCTATAGATGAGAAAACTGAGGCTGAGAGAAACTGGGCAATTTGCCCATTATGACAGCAAAATAGAGCACCACCAAGGCTCGAACCCAAGCAGTACAGCAACTCCAGAGCCTCCTCACCACGAGAGAGCACTTCCTGTTGGTCATCAGCTCCCCTCTCCACAAATCTATCCAGAGTGACCCTAAATCTCGGCCACAAGGAAAAGAGGATTAAGCAGGCCCAGGTTTTCAAGACGCCTTTACACCACTTTCTCCCCTGGTCCTTATGGCTGGGTCTTCACGGCCCTCCCGGGTTTTGGCAAAGGCTGCGGCCTGGGCTCTGTGGGATACGTAGTTTATAGACAGGAGTGCGCTTTATTCTGTTTCATTGGTTGGCTTCTCACAGCCCATGAGGGCAACACAGGCTTGGCATCTGGGAGAGTGTTCCTGGAGGAAACAGCCTCGTCAGTACGCAGGCACTCATTTAAATTCCAGGCCCCAGCTTTTAAGACACACATCTGCAGTGGGCATATGTATTGAGATAGATGAAAACAGAAATGGTTTTCCATTGTATTTGTGTTATTAGAGTTGACCTACCATCCAAACAGCACAGAAAGAGTGGAAAATTAAAGGTGATTTGATATTAGCCTCCTATTCACATTAGAAAAAGTAACTGCTCTTGCGGTTTTCCTCACAGAGGTGTCTTTATTCATTTGACATGCCTTTAATAACTAATTCTAGTTGTCTGGTTGCCAAGAAAGATTTCCTACAGGCAGACTTGAAAGTGACTCGGAACTCTTTGCATGCCCGGCTTCAAATGATCCCAGAACAGCAAACATTCAGCTTCCCTCCAGACTTCTGAAGTGTGGGAATAACATGAAAGAATGAACCAGAATCGTTCTGCAGCTTGCATATGCTCGTACTGGAGCTGTCTGGCAGGGGTTGCTGCTGGGTCTACACGGACCAGGCAGAGTGAGATTTGGAAATAAGCTCATGAATTTGATCCATGGAGTCAGCTAAACCAAATGATTTATTTCAAGAAAACAATCTACTCGGGGGCTCGAATGATGTAGGTCAGTCATAAACAGACTGTTTTCCTCCATCTGTGTAGACCTGGGGCAGGCAGAGAGAGACAGGGGAAGCCCCACAGTTGCTCTCAGAGGGTCGCAACTGGAGATCACACACTATGAATATGTGTAAATATTCGCTACAGTGATTATTTATTCATCTCCATGTGGATCACATTTACTCCTCACAATCATCCTACCTATCGGGTGATTATTCCCATTGCACAGAGGTGAAAACTGAGCCTCTGAGATGTTCAATGACTCACCAGGGCACACAATTGGGCGGCAAAAATTGCCTAGTTGTCCATCAAACATGTTTCTTTTCCTCCTGGGTGCACAGCCAGATGCCACTTGCAGGATCCTTTGCTGTTAGATGAAACCATACAACTCAAGTCTGACCAGTAGAAAATTGGTAGAAGTCATTTCCAGGCCCATAAAACCTGCCCATACACAAATCTCTCTTCCTACCCAACTGCCAAATTCAGAGGATGCTGAGGATCTATCTAGAGGAGGGTCAAATCTAAATATGGAAGAATCCAGGATCCTCAATAACTGCTTGGAGCAGAGCCCCTTCCTCATCCCTGCTCCTGCAGTTGGATGGTGATGTGAGCTAGAAATAATCTATCGTGTTAAACCACTGAAATGCGGCATCTGTTGGTTCCAGCAAAAACCCTAAACTGATGGTACAACTCATAGGGCTTCCAAACTCAAGGACACCAAAGTCCATGCTCTTGCCCCTTGTTTGTCTGGAGCTGTACTGGGTCCGATCAACCTTCACCAGGGGACCATTAGGACTCTTTTTTTAGTTTGTTCTTCTTGCTCTACTGCACCTGAGGTGAGGATTTCCACTTTCTACCTATGCAGACACATTCCTAGTTTTTAAGAATTTGATCAAAGCTACTCTTTCTATCTCTTGGTTAACCCCTCCCCATGCGGGGCTCTGGGTCTGTGAGTGTCTTGATTTCTCCTCTCCCATGTGGACACATCTAATCAGTTACTAGAGTCTCCTCCACCCTTATTCTTCCCTCCTACTCCTTAGCCAGTGCTCTGTTCGGGCCCTCGTCATATCTTGCCTGGTGTGAACATAACACCCTCCAAACTTGTCTCTTCCCCTCCTTCCCATCATCCTCTTGCCTCCAAAAAGGTCTTCCTAAAATAGATCTAGTCCCAGCATCCCCTACATTTAATTTTCCCATGTGAAGTCTATCAATATTAAAAATGCAAATGTCCTTTGACCCAGCAATTCCAGGTCTATGAACCTATAAATACATGCATAAAGTGATTTACAAATACAAATATTCACTACACAATTGTTAGAAGTAGCCAAAGACCGGAAACACCAAATAGCATCAGTCAGTCTTATTAAGTAAACTATGGAACACAATGTGCTCCACCTAAATATCTCCAAGATCTATGGTTAAGTATAATGAGCAAGTACAGGGAAGTGTACAGAACATATTATTATTTGTGTTTAAAAAGTATTGGGGAGATAGATTCATCTAGGTGTTTGCAAAGACCAGGAATGTCTCTAAAAGAATGCGCAAGAAACTGGTAATAGCAGCTGCTTCTGGAGGGAAACACATTTCGCTAAATACAGGTTTACATTTTTTGCAAATTTTATCCTACATGCATATTACTTTAAAACATTAAAATACAGCCTGACTTTCTAGTGCTTGTTTGACAAGCTATTCCTTAGTATGAAAGGAAAGGCTCTGGGTCCAACGTGTTTTCCTGCTCACGCTTTTACTCTCCTGCACCATTCTCAGAACATTCCACGTACTCTCCCATCATCGCGCCTTTGTTTTGGTCTCTCCCTCTCCTGGAAAGTCCCTCTTCTGCTCGACAGGAACTAATCTCATCTGTTATCTCCTTCATTTTCTTTATAAGTTTATACTAGTGCCCTTTATCCTAGTTTGCTGCACATTAGAGACAGATGTCTTTATTTCCTACAAGATGATATGACGTCCCACAAATAGAAAGTGTTCAAGACATGCCAGTGCCTTGAACCAAATTTATAATTCTACATGTCTCAGCCACAGCTTCTGAGAAAGGCTGGGAAGGGGTCTGGCTCCCTTACCTGGGAAGGGACAGGCTCCTCCTCCCCACAGGTAAGCAGCGGGATCCAGAATCTGTCCCAGCTGGCTGGGGGCTGGTTGAGGTCAGTAATACACTTCAGCTTGGGACATTCTGCAAGAACGGACCTCCTTCCTCTGAGTCATCCCCAAAGCCACCCCCAACCTCAGTTCTTTGCCACCAAATACCACCCAGTCCACCATGCTACTGTACTTAGGCCTGAGCATTGGCTCGAGAGAATCAGGCTGGAAACAGAGACATCCCTTGCCCTGGACCACAGTCTGGGGTTTAAACTCAGTTGTCATAATTATTTGAAGCCTATTAAGTTTATTTATGTTCCAAAGCAGGTCCACTAGAGAAGGACCATCATAGTCGTAAATATCAGGGCTGCTGTTCTCCAGACACAGCTGGGCTTCTAGGCCCCTCCCCTTCTCAGCTCTGCAGGCCCCACTTATAGGCGTGAGCCATGCACTCAGATTCTGTACAGTACCCAGACCCTCTCTGGCCAATTCTGCTGGTCTAACCAGTACAGCACATGCTTCTATACATTTCGTGTGGTTGGAGTATGTTTAAGCAAGACTCAGATATCTGTGGGAGGAATGGCGACTTCCAGTTCCACTCAAGTCAAATGCATAAGATCCAGGAGCCCAGGTGTGCAGGGCTTCACCTCAAAGAACCATAGGAGCCTAAGAATGGCATCAAATCCTGGGTATATCAGGGCCTTCTAACCCAATCTAGAAGTCTCTAAGAGAACAAAAAGCTGCTGGAGATGTCCTTTGAGTTCTTGGCTGTGTGAGGATTTCTTCATTTCCACCGTCAGTGTGGGTTGAAGGAGACCAACCATTTGATCCTAAGAGCCAGTATTTTCCAAAGCGTAACCCACTGTACACCAGTCTTGTTAGATTCTCCGTGAAAAAGTAAAGAAGATTCTATAGTAAAAAAAGCTTGAAGAAACACTGAATATTAGATCCTCCCCTAGGGAAATTCATGATGCACATTTGTGTATTCAAGACCTGAGCAAGTCCTGCGGTAAAGAAATTTGTTTAACCCGATGTGCTCTAAACATACTGAACAAAGCATCTTTTTTTAGTGATGCCTGTGTGTATCCGCTGCTAAGGGGTTTATCATGATCCAGGAGGAGGAACACTTCACAAACTTTCCCCTCCCTGCCTTCTTGCGCTCAAGTCTACCAACATACCTGTCCAGGGACAGTGTTCTTCCTCTGCCGGCTCCCTTCTTTCTCTGTCCCCACCCAGGATGCAGGAGGAAGGAAGGGGGAGTATCAGCTTCAACTTCAACCACCTGATCCATTCCCCCTCCTATGGGCAGTTTGGCACCCTTCATCTCCACCCGCTGGCTGATTTAATTTTTACTGTCCCTTATTTCTCCAGAAGTAGATTGAAAAAATTGCTCTTTGTTCCTCTTCTCAAACTTTTCTCCACATTCACGTCTTCCAGGAAGCCTTGCCTGAGGGACCAGAGCAAGCCTTGCAGGTTCAGGGCAGGGGTTGTCAGGACAGGGTCCCTGCAGCAGCACCTGGGGACTTGCAAGACTTACAAAGTCTCAGACCCCAACTGAACCGGACACTCTGGAGGCACTGTGTGTTTTGATAAACCTTCCACATGATTCAGAGGCAAGCCATTAGCCTAGGGCAGCGATTTTCAACCAGTGTGCCACACGACTTGTCAAACCACGCAGTACCTGACTATTTGGGCAGGGGCACTGACTTCTTTTCCCTTACACTGGCAAATTGAAAAAATGACCACAGCCAACACAACAATAGCACTCCAGTGTGAATGAATCAAAATTATACCTATTTTTGGACAGATCAGCAAAAAATACGTATTTTTTTGGTGTACCACAGAATTTTAGTAGTTTAGGTGTGCCATGAGATGAAAAAGGGTGAAAATCGCTGTCTCTCAGAACAGGTTCTCTCCTACCTCGCTCATTTTCTGCACGTGGTTTTATTTATACCACACTCAATTCCAAAAAGGAAGGGAGAAGGACCGCCAGTGCGAAAATACTCAGGCAGGAGCACAATCACGCATGTTTTCAGGTCAACGGTCTTCCCCAATACCTACGCCTGCTCCTCCAGCTCCCGGGAGGCCCTTCCTGACCAGTTCCAAAATGCCACCCTCCTCCACTCCACTGGCCCTCCTTACTTCCTCTCCTCTATATGTTTTCCTTAGCTCTTATAAATTATATAATATATTAAATGGTAATAAGTTTTTATATTTATTTTCCTGCTCCTCCCTAGAATATAAGCTCATGGGGGCAGGGCTTTTTCATCTATTTTGCCCTGCTTCACCCCTCCACCACCACCAGAGTGACTTCTGCCTCAATACACATTTGTTCAGTAAATGGACTTTATCCCAAGGAGGGGGTGAGGGCTGCCGCCATGATTAACAGAGGCTCACTCTGTACTTCCTGGCAGGCAAAGAGTTACAAAGATCTCTTCATCTAATAACAGGAAGTCAGACCCTCCTGGAAGGGACCGAATGGGCACACAGCCTCTGTTTCTTGCCCGGAGGGCTCCATGGGTGGGTTAGAAAGCCAGCTATTCCTGATAGCAGATCCCTGGGGCCTCTGCCTCCCCTGGCAGAGGTCTGGCCGTGACCAGCGTCCCACCAGCTGAGTTAATCCTCCAGTCTGAGCAAAGTTTCTCCTTTCTCTCTCCAGTGAGAAATGGGCAGACTCCTGCCCACAGATGTCTGTACTGAACAGTCTTCTGGCAGGAGACGCAAAAGGACACGAATTACAGGGAAACATCTGCCAGTTTCATCAGTGTTGTAGGGCAAATGTGGCAGAGCCTGAGGGGAGGAGCAGGGTGGGCTCTGGACCATACCGAGTTCTTTTTCCACAGGCTGGAAGGGGAGCCCCCACCTCCAAAGAATGTATCCAGCCCTGATAAATTTATAAAGTATTTGACCTTTAATCAATCCTAATATTTTCAATCCACAGAGCCTTCTTAAACGCCTGCAGCCCTGCCCCTGGACCCCTATTCATCACAATTACTGCTCTGACTGTCGGAGGCAGTGCATGGAACGGCACACGCTGACGTCCAATATTTTATCACTAATAAAGAGAAACATCCCAAGTATTTGCACAGTTTTGATACTTTCCAGCCCCGAGCCCAGGAAAAGGGGGAGCGTGGTGATTTATGCTCACTGCCCAGCACTGTTAATTGGTCTTCTCGGCTGGAGCCTCAGGATCACAGCTTTTCTTTGTGTCACAGCCAAGGACATGGGTGTGCAGAGAGCTTGCAAGGGGCCCAGCAGGCAGCCTGGGATGGGCCTGTGGAGCACACAGTAGGCTCTTGCTCAGCATCTGGTGAGTGGTGTGAAACACTATAAAGGACAATTTTTTAAAATCACGATTTGGCAAGTGCTTCCCTACACTCATGGCTTTGTAAACAGATCCAATGTTTATGGAGAATCTTGTTCCAGTTGTTGCCGCGGCTGTGATCCGCCCCCAGTTCCATGTCTCCCCTTCCTGCTTCCTTCCCACCCCCAAGCAGCGTCTGCCTCCTGGCCCCGTCCCTTCTCAGCTCCGAGGCCCTCCCTCTTGGCCTCCCAGCTCAGTTTTCAGCCACAGCATTCAGACGACCCACAGGCTGTATCTACATGGCACCCAAACATCTGGATGAGATGTAAACAAAACAAGCAGATGTTTCTTCTTCATTATAGCAGGTGCCTTGGCAGAGCCCTCAGCCTCCGGCTATCGGAGAAGGACCCTCTCTACAGTCCAGGTCCCCAGAAGGGGTTGGGGAGGGCAACATACCATTGCCCTTATCAAGGAGCTAGGCACCTGGGCTTCACAGAGAAGAATGAGCAGAGAGAGCCCAAGGCCCCCAGAGAAAAGGTGCTAGCGACGGATGAGGATGACATCTGTGTGGACAGATGAAAAGTGTAGGAACTGTGGGGCAAGAGGAGGAAGAGGAGGAGAGAGGTCTCTTGTGTATTGGTTAAATATGATTTCAAATCTGCTTGTTTATGACTAAAGTGAAGTTGATTTAATCCACTTGTTTATGACAAAGATTCAAAAAAGTTGTTTTTAGAAGTAAAGTCATTTTGCTATAAGGATGGAGTAAGTGGCATCAGGATGTCATCATCTCATCGCTGCCCTTGATGAGCACTCTATTTAGATGCCGAGGGGCCCCGGTGGGCTTACGGATCACAGCATGAAGAGACACAGACGTGTAGACTATAAATACTGAGAGTTTGTAAGGACTATTTGAGAGTTTCTGTTTGGGTGAGGCAACTCTCCCCTAACCTAAAAACTCTCCAAAGACCCCTGTCACATTAGCTGCCCCCATGGTAAGGGTTACTCTCTCTAAGCAGCGGCTGAAAGCCTCACAGAAGCCCCAGAAGGAAGTCAGCCTGCCTTCCTACGCCAAAGTCTTCATTCCCTAGCAACACACTCTAGCAACAGGGGACTTTTACTTTTGTTCTGGCAGCTGAAAATGAGCTCTTGGTTGGTCACCCTCTCTCATGAGGGCCTCCTCATATAAAAGAGTATACCTCGAATTAAACTTGGACTTTATTCCCTTATCTCCTTTTGCTTGGAAAGCTAGTGTGATTAATGTGTCATTTGTTTGGAGTATGTTATTTCTTTATTTTGCCTATTAAGAGATACTATCTTGTATCCTATTGGCTTGTGAAATTATAATTTCCACAGTGAACCTGTGCTAAATAAATTGTTGAGAAGACAAAAGTCAGTTTATGAAGCATAATTTTGCTGCCTAGCCCACCCCAAAGAAAAACAAAACAAGGTCTTAATGCAAATCAGTAAGGAAGAGTTGATGCCAAGTCCCTCTTTAATTCCATTGTAACTAAGGGAATTCTGAGCCTCCACATTCCACACTATTGCCTTCCAGGAAAAGGGATTGTCCTGAAAAAAAAAAAAAAAAAAAATGGCCTCCTTCTTACCCCCACAGGCTAATATGCAAAAGCAGTTGGGCTCTGGGGACAAAGGATGTCCTGGGGCTTAGAAAACAGCACAAAATCCCCCTTTGCACCCCACTTCTATCTAACAAGAGACCAAGGGACAGTCCCATATTAGTCACAGACTGATAAAGGGGGGCTGAGATACTTGTGAAAGGCATAACTGAGGAAGGACAGGACAGGGGACCATCCAGCCCAAGTGTAACACTCCACACACCCCTTCAGTCCTCTCCATTTACCAGCCTCACCGGCCACGTGTGTGACGCTAAACACACTCCCCCAGTCCTCTGCCCTACTCCCCTGGCCCTGGGTAACAGCAGCACATGCTCCTTGTCCTTTGCCCCAGCTCTGTGTGAACACAGTCCCTCGTCCCTGTCCCCCACCTTCCCGCCCTCTATATACTCCTTCGGCACAGGCACCATCACAGCGCTTACGTGTCAAACCAAACACATTCCTCGGGGCTGCCTTCCTGGGGAGCAGCTTTTTTACCCAACTGTCTCCAGAGAGATGTTCGGGACCCTACAGGGATCCTTTACCCCCCAGCCCAACACACACAAACAAGTGCACCCGTGTGAGGGGGGGGCGGGGGGGCAGGGGGAATGGCAGTGATCAGAAAGTGCTGCTCCTCTCCATCCACTGAGTATTGGATTTTGTGCTAAAGGCAAGCATTTTCCTTTGACCTGAGCATCCCTAGCTGAGGAACTGGGCTATAATTCAACATCGGGGCTATCCTGTACCCCCGGGAAAGTGTCTGATTTCCACAAGGAGTTGCAAATTCAACAACTGGGCTGTGGTTAGGACCAGGTGAAGTACAACTTGGTGAAAGGAGATTACATTTTGTTAGAGAAGTAACTTTTTAGTTGTTTTTCTTGCTTTTTGTTTGTATGAAACAGGACCAGCAAATCAGTGCCCCAAGGCTCTGGATTTTCCAAAGGAAGACTCCCCCCCCCCCCCCCACCCCCCCCCCCGCTCCATAACCACAGCAACCCTTGAAAGAAGTGGAGGGCTTCCTCTCACATTTTGAGGGGGAGGGAGTAGCAATCAGACACAAAGAAAACTGAAGTATGGAGAATCCAAGGCCCCCTCCCCCAAGTAGCCTTGCTTTTTAGCATCATGGGTTAGAAGTTTATAAGAATTCTGGATCCATGGTTTCCTACGGTCGCTTTTACAGATCTTGTTAATTTATTACCCGTGGTTACACTTTTAATGGAAATCATGAAGAAATGGCAAAGGAAACATGAGCTAATTTTTTTCCAGTGACACATTTCACTGCTATTTAAATAGCTGTTTTGCCAAACCAAACACAGCGCTTACAGCCAGCAGTGACACATGAAGGAGATCACTGTGGCCGATCCTGCCTGCGGCATCCAGAACAGGCGAGACTTTCTCTCAGCTTCCCCAAGGGCCGGACGCCAAGGGGGTGAGCTGGGGGGAGCTGGAGCCTGGGGCACAGCTGGAGCCCCAGAGCTGGGGTGACTACGGCTCCCACCCTCTCCCAGGCTGGGCTACTTCTGTCTTGCCTGGAGCCCACTCCTCTGCCCCCCAGGGGCGCTGGTGTGACTGTTTCTCCAGCAGCCTGGGAGGCCCCCCAGAGCGGGCCACTGCATGGCTCTGGCCACCTGATGATTCGCTCAGGCCTCTAACTGGGAACGTGATCAAGTTGTATACAATCAGAGGTAGACTTTGGGGAAAGCTGGGCCAGCTTTGTTGCAGTTCTGCGGTGGCAGTGGCCATTACCCTGACCACACTTGCACAGGGAGCCTTTGTTGGGCGAACCCAGAGCCTCTGACTTCTCCTCAGAAACACAGGCCTCGGAATCTTTCTTGCTCCCCGGCTCTGGGGCTGTGATGTCACCGAGCATTTATTAACTTTTCAAGAGGCTATTTGAAAGCTGTGGCATTTGGCAAGAGAGAAGCCAGAGTCTGAGACGCTGGAGAAGGGGAACAGGCCCACAGAGGCCCTGGTGACAGCGGGTACAGGGAGGCCGTGTTGAGGAAACCTTTCTTGATATTGGCCTTGTCAGAACCTCCCTAGGACTTAAAAATCTCAGTGGGATAGAGGGAAGGGAAGCACTGGCCCTTGGAGACCTTGGATCAGTTGTCAACCTCTGGGGCCCTGTGAGAGCCCTGGGGCAATGACCTTCTCCTGATGAGCTCCTCTGATGCACAGTGGTGGGGTAGGGTGTGGTAGGGTGGGGTAGTGACCCAAGAAGGGGGCATGACACCTGGAGAGAACATCCTGGAGAGAGGAGCCCCCGCAAGCAGGAACTGGGGTTTCAGCCCCACCCAGTCCCCACTGGATCTTGACCGGCTTCCTCTCTATCCGCACCCCCTGCAATGGGCTGCTCTATAGCCTCCAGAATCCCCTGCAAGTGTCAAGGTGGGCAGAGCAGAGGGGCTCTGACAGAATTCGGGCAGCAGGCCTGCTGGCATTTGGGGCGAAACCACTCTCCCTCCTGGCTTTCCAGGGAGAAAAGCCACTTTAGTGAGGCTCCGGAGAAAAGTTAACTGTCGTTTTCCCTTTGCCAAAAAGTATATTAAATTCACTGACCACATTTTTCCAAACCCGAGTACGCAGGACATTAGATGCAACGCACACTGGCTGGGCTCTGGTGCACTGGGCACCACACATATTTCATTTTGCATTATTAATATTTAAACCAAAGCAGCTGTTCTCTGTACACTCAGAGCCCAGAGCCTGCCCAAGACTCCTATGGAGGCTTCTCTCCCTGGGGCCAGATGTACCAGCCAGGAAGCCCCTTGTAGACCCTCAGGCCTTGGGCCTCCTGCAGTGAATTTCCCCAAGTAGCCACTTACTGATCTGCAGTGACATTTCTGGGACATTTCTGGGTGAGGGGGCTTGGTGGTTTGTTGGCAAGAGCAGATTCTGCTGATCTGGTTAGCTGAGAGTCAGTAGGACTCACCCCGAGCAGGTTTTTGACAGGGGTGAAGGTATCTCTTTGAAACACCAACCTCCCTGTGAGCCCTCTGGCCTAGGGCCAGGTACCCTGGGCTTTCACTGTTCTCCCCAACTCTTTTGGCCTTCAAAACTTGTCCACCTTGGAGCCTGGGGTTCTCCTCCTGGGCATTTGCCCCTTAAAGCTTCATCTCCAAGCCTGAGTGGGAGTCTCTGGCCTGAGTCTGGGCACAGTTGGCCGGCGCTATATACAGCCTCACAGTGACTTCCCTTCCAGCCTGTCTCAACTCACTCCCTCAGGACCCTGTGCTCCGGCCACTGGGGGCTGCTTTGCCTCCCAGGCATAGCAAACACTGTCCTTCCATAGACCACTGCTACTTCCACTTGCCTTTGAAGTCCCAGGATACAAGTCAGCTCCTCTGGGCTACCACCCCCAACTCTCAGCCCAGGAGGAGGTAACTACTTACTCTTCTCTCCTCCGTAACAACTTATGCTCCCCTCTATTTTAGCACAAGTCACATTATATTGTAAACTTTTCTTTGAATACTTATAAAAACTAATATTTATTAAGTCCTTTCTATGTACATGATGACTTAAGTCCAATTATACCTTGTATAATCCTCACACTAACCTTATGAGATGGTTTCGATAATCATTCCCATTGTACAGATGGCAAAACAAAGACTGAGATGGTAAGAAGCTTACCCAAAGTTGTAAAACAAGGAAGTATCCGTTTCCCTCAGAAACCGAAAGCTCCTCTAAGAAGGGGCCATGGTCTTGTGTATCCAGGGTCTACCTAACACTCTGTCTCATTACAGGTGCTCAATACATGTTTGTTGAAATAAAAATTAAATTTAATAAAGCAAGCAGAAAGATCTTCCCAAACCAGGACCTGTTGAAATAGCCTGGTATCCCCATTTTCCTTGGGTGACTGTCCCCACCCTAGCTCCTAGAGAATGAGGAGCAAAAACTTTGTAGTAAGCCAAACCAGGACCTAAACTCCAGTTCCACCTGGATTTAAACTAGCCATGTCTCTATTTTCCCATTTCCAAATTGGTGAAAACAACAATACCCACCTATGTTAACCCTTACAGCAACACTTCAGGCCTGCCGGAGCCGGGTGAGAGGAGGAAGGAGGTTATGGGGCATGGAGAAGCTGTAAGGATTAAGTGAATGATGTGTGGGACCAGCTAACAACTCAGCTCTTGCTGTATTATAGACAATCACACGATGCATTGGACACACACGTTGGGGCTCTTTGACCGCAATGAGGGTGACACAATGAGGATGACGCTGTCACATTGTACAGGCTCCACAAGGCACTGCCTCAGGGGCCCCTTCGTGTAGCCCTCACAATTTTCGTGGGGCATTATGACCCAGCTGCACATATCTGGTGCTGTGTCACAAACCACCCAAAACTTAGTGACTTCAAACAATAACATTGCTCTAGCTCACAAATCTGCAATTTGTGCAGAACTCAGTGGGGAAGCCCTTCCTCTGCTGAGGCAGCCTGAGGGCGGAGGGTCAGAATCGTGGAGCCGTTGGGGCTGGCTGTCCTGAGTCCTCAGCTGGGACTCCCAGCCAGAACGCCGTGGCCTGGGCTTCCTCACAGTGCAGTGGCTGAGTTCCTTGTGGAGAGAGAGAGAGACAGAGAGAGATGCCTTTTATGACCTAGCCTAGGAAGTCCAGTGTCATCCTGATACATTTGATTTGTTGAAGCAGACACAGAGACCTGTTCAAGTTCAAAGGGAGGGGACACGGACTCTGCCTCATAAAGGAAAAGTGGCAAAGTTCTGAAAGCACATGTGGGCATGGAAATGCTGCCTCAGCCTTTTTTGGGAAAATGCACAAAGTCCCAAGTAACAGAGGTAAACACTGAGGCGAGAAGCCTACCTGAGCAGAGTAAGAGTGAAGCACCCATGAGTGGCAGAACCACAGCTTAAACTCAGGTCTTCTGACTCCCAACCCTGGGCTTTTCCCATGGAACAATGGGCTTTCCAATCCCACCTATCAGGGCTTCAGCCAGCCCCAGCCCCTCCCCACATAATGGGGTTTCTCAGCCTGCCCTCCTACCCCCACACACACAGCCACTGCTAAACTTCTTCCAGCAATTCCTTTGCCCCTGGATCAGGTGAGGGGAAGAGCTCCTGAGGGGGCTTCACCTTGCTGCTTCATGGCCAGTCCAGGCTGAGCTGGAGGACCCAGGCCAGCCAGGAGCCAGAGCTGGGGAGTCCTGATGCTCAGGGGGCTGGGAGGAGGGAATGACAGGGGGCAGCGTCTAGGATGTGTAATTCCAGACGACAGCAGGAGCTAAGAAGACTGTGGGTAATTCGGGGAATTTTTGGAAAATGTGAGTGTGATGTCAGCCTGAGTGAAAGAGAGAGGAAAGCCAGGGAAGGGGGTTGTGGGGGAAGTCCTGGGGGGCCGGCAGGGGAAGGCAAGGGCAGCGAGTTATAATAGGAGGAATAGTTATTAGTCTAGAAAAGTTTAACTTTAAGCTCTCAGCCTACCCCCAGGCCTCTGCCCAGCATGTACAAATCACACAGATGTGATTAAACCCATGCTGGTGAGTCCTGGTTGGATTCAGGGCAAGACTTGGAAATGCATTTATCTCTTCACAGATTATTGAGCAACTGAGCACAAAGCCAGCCCTTCACCAGTCCAGACCTGGGGGCTTGGGGTTGGGTGTGGGGTAGGCGGGCAGCAAAAGTCAGGAAGGGGCCATGAAAAATCCCTACCTGGGAGCAGGTGGGAGGAGGTTGCAGAGGTCAGGGCTGGGGCAGCCCAACCCTCCAGGGTCTCTGGGAAATTTGACTGGTTCCTCTAGGAATGCTTTGATTGGCTTGTTAAAGCTCTATCCACAGAACTGGGCACTCTCCCAACACCCTGCCCAGAGGTTACCCCAGGCCTGAAGCTCTCATTAGGTAGCATCCAGCACACACTAGGACAGCCTGCTTATGACAGCTAGGCATCATATGTTCGCAGCCAGACACAGCTGGAATCAGTCTCCCACCCACAGTCTCCCATGCACGGGACCTTGGGCAAGTCGCCGGACCTCATGAAGACTCAGTAAAATGGCAACAATAATATCTACTCCAAGTGCTGTTGTGAGCCTTAAACCAGATTGCTCAGACTAAGTGCCTCCCCAGGATCTGGCACAAAGGAGTCAATAGGTGGTCCTTCTCATCCTTATCCCTTTTTCTCTTCCATTCTCCTACACACACACAGAACCATGATGCATCCTAAACCTCATCCATTCCAGAATAATACGGCCAAAGAGAAGCAAAGCTGATCAAGTGTTTGGGTGGGGGCTGTGATAGGAGATTGAACCTGCACTTTCTGCCTCAAGGTGTCCCTACTACAGGAGCCCTTGCAGGGCTCTGAGAAAGCCCCTAGGACTGGAGCGCCACCCCGCCCCACTGTGGGGAGGAAGGAGGGGGCAGGAGAGCTCTCCTTGTCACCTTGGACTGCTTGTCCTTAGGTCCAGGCCATTCCAAAACCTGTTCCTCAAGTGTCCCACTCTGTTAGACCCCATAAGAACAAACAGAAGCACAGGTGCAAGGACAGGGCCTGCTCCATCCCTATGCTGGCCATGTGGCCCTGGATTCCTCTGTGCTTCCATTTTCTCACCCAGGACATAAGAGGGTTGGACGGATGGTGGCCTGTTAGCACCGTCATGCCCCTCCCTCCTTGCCACCCTCTCCCACCCCTTCCCCCCAAGCCTTGCCAGACAAACCATGCTATCAAAGGGAGGCACTGGGTCCTGGCCTATGAAGATTTCTCTTAAATCCTTTCTGTGGCTCTGACTTTAGCATCCCCCCCACAACCCAAGTTCCTCTTTTCTAAGCCAGGACTAGGTTTGGGTAAGGGGATCACAGTCCCTGACTTTCCTGGAGGACTCTGATGCTACTCTCACCCTTGTTTGTCCCTTGTGGGTCTGTGCCCTTCTTAGACCACCTCCCAGGGTTCCTGGGTTAAACCTTAGAAATGAAGGTGAAAAATAAACAGCCTCAAACTTTGTCTGTGGCTTTATTTTCAGACTACTAAAAACTTGAAACAACCCTCCCTCCTCCCCTTTCCCCTCTCCTGGCAGCTCCGGCATCCTCCAACTCAGTCTTGCCTGAGTCGGATTAGGGAAGGGAGGAGGTTATGGTCCATGGAAGAGTCATACCCTGAACTTTATGGGGTTTGCAGCAGCCAGATGCAAAGCTGGGTTGCACCCTTTCCCCAGAACAGCCAGAGAAATGAAATGCAGGCTCCATGGTGCAAGTAGGAAAGGAGAGGGATGGGAAGCCAAAAGGGAGTTTTTGTAGGGGTGCAGAAGGTAGCATCCAGGTGAGGAGGAATAAGAGGACATTATGGGGAGGTTGGTCATCTAATACCCAGTAAGCGATGAGAGATAGGAAGCTTGCATGGATTGACAGGTTACTGACCATGGAAGTAGATATCCGGCAGGTGTGGGGAGCTGGGTTGCATCTGAGAGGAGCCCACAGCTACTTTCAAGGGGCGCAGCTCACAATCCCAGGAGGACTCGTGGCCACAATGTTCTCTCCCCCAACCTCAGACCTTCTGCTGCAGGAAGGAGCCTTGGGGCAGCTGGAGACCAACATTCCAGAGCTCTTCCAGCCCCAGCATTTATCTTAGGGTTATTTTCACTCCCCAAAACAAAGAAGCTTTTTATTCACCAAGTGGCAAGGACCCACACCTCTGACAAGCCATAGATCACCCTCAGGGAGGGCAGGAGGGGACAGTGGCCAGCACGTGAGGCTTCTCCCTCCCACCCAGAACCTCAGAGAGGGGTGTCTGGCTCCGGTAAGTTCCCAGGCAGAAAGCAAGAATTGTGCAGAGCAGACTGGTTGTGAGAGTCATCAGCCAAGCCACGACAGGAGGACAGAGAAGAGAGGGGATGACTGACTCCTGGGAAGGAGCCCTGAGCAATCCCTGTGCCCAGACTCTCCACGCTCCTCACCTGAGATATGTGGTGACCAACCAAATCACCTGGGGAGCTCCTAAAACAGAAAGGGAACAAATTCCCGTGGTATATAAAAGGCAACCACGTAGAAAAGGTACAGCGTACTCAACAGCTCCAGTCAGTGACCACCATTGTAGCTGAATTTCTTGTTTCTTTCAATAAGAATATTTGGATACACTAGCATATATAGGTGTAGATGTATACACATATAGATATGCAGGGATGTGTATATGTGTGTGTATATATATGTAATCTATGTTTACACATTTGGCAAGAAATTAAATATATTGTTCTACAACTTTTTTTTACACTTATGTAGTGTCTCTCCATATTTGTACATGCAGAACTGTCTCCTTTTTCCTGACTTAATATTTCATCGTGTGGCTATTGATGAGTATTGAGATAATTGTCCTTATCTTTCTATTTGAATAACACTGCAGTAAACACCCATGTAACAAACTTCCTTGCACAAAAGTCTGAGTGTGAGCAGGGTGTACTCCTAGAACTGACAGGCAAATCAAAGGACACATGTGTGTGTTTCCGGTCTGACGGACATTGCTAAGCTCATAGAGGTCACACTTGTTTACACAGACACCAACCGTGTCTGAAAGTGCCTCACGTCTTAGGCGAACACCGTGTGTCATAAAACATTTTTGATCCACACTAATTTTAGATGAGAAAAAAATAACATTGCATTGTGGTTATAATTTGCATTTCACTCATTAAAAACAAGGTCGAAAAGCTTTTAATGTGTTTAAAAGCCAACTGCACTTATAGAAGCTTTAAAATAGATGGATTCCCCAGGTCTCACACTTCAAAATCTAGTTCAGTAATCCCAAAAATCAGTATTTAAAATATATATACTGAAATGATTGGAGTAGGTAAGGATTTTTGAAAGAGAACAGAATTTAAAAATCACTATCCACATAAGAATAGGTCAATAAATTGTACTTCGATGAACATTGTAAACATCTGCTCATTAAAAGGGAATGAAAAGTCAGTCAACAAATTGGGAGAAGATATTTGAAATTCTACAGTGAACTCAGAACCAGAATAATAAAGAACTTCTACAACAAGTCAACGTGAGAAGAACAGTGACAAGGCAAAGGCTGGGACACAGGAGAGTTGACATCAACAGACTACAACTAGAACATATGTTTCCTGAGGACAGAGACACTATCTGTCTTGTTCACCAGTGAATTTCCAGAGCCTAGCATGGTGCCAAGCACATAGTAAATACCCAATAACATTGTTGGATGAGCTAAAAGGAGTGATAAACAGAAAAGAGACAAAGATGACTCTCCTCCCCCAGGTTAAAGCATAAAGGACTAGGAAGATGAGAATTCAAGAGAAGATGGTTTGGAGAGGAAAGAAGAAGATGCTGGGTTACATGGAGACAGAAAGCCTAGCAGAATACCTACCTGGCTGGAGCAATGCAACAAATAGTTATGAAAACAAGACTAGGAGTTGGACCAGAAAGCCCAAGTAGCAATTTTCCATGTGAGGCCATTGTCCGAGAAGTGAGTGCTAGAGCTGTATGACCAGATGATGTAGGCATAAGAGAGAATGGGGAGAAGCTAGATGAGGACAGAATTCGAGCATAAGAAGCTAGGGAAGGCGGCAGGAAATGAGAGAGAGAAGATTCAGGAAGGTGGGGCATCTGCAAAGTTAATGGAAGAAGACAGAGCTTCAAGAGGAAGGCACTCTCAGTTCAATTTTGTTTGAGAAATAAACGTATCCCCACCCTCCAGAGGCAGAAAAGCTTAGTGGATAATATGGACTTGAAAGAGAAGTAGACAAATCTTGGGTCTAAGCACAGCTTTATTAGCAATTAATAGTGAAATCATAAGCAAGTTATTTAAACTTCTATTTCTCGACTGATTGCATCTTCTGTTTTTTTTTTTTTTACTGGCTAAAATGGGGGATTAATATAATCCATACCCCAGGTTGCTGTAAGAATTAAGTAAAGGCATATGAAAGTGAGTCAAATGTATGAAAATGCCCAGTTTTCATACAGGGACTGGAACATAGTTGGCACTCAATTCTTATTTATTTCCCTTCCCTCCCCACCTGTGTGCCAGGCACCAGGCATCAGACGTTTGGGGAAATGATGCAAACAAATACTACTTGTGATACAGTGGAGTGTACGAGATCTGTGCTCCAGAACCATGTGTCAGGACTGGCGGGAGCCGCTGCACACTAGAACCTGATAAAGCTGTTGCAGAAGGCTTCAAGTAATAAGGAGATGGTAATGACCCCACAAAGAGTTGTTTTAATAGGACAGCGGCAGGGTGGGGTTCGAGAGCAGAGCCATCAACCATCATTCTTCAGCAGCGAGAGGCAAGAGGCTGTATGACCACAACGAAATCTCCTCAGGTTGGGAGCAGCCTAAGCATATGTGTGGGCACGGAGCCAGGGAAGAAGGCAAAGGATGCCAGGAAGAAGTCTGACTGATGGAGCAAGACACTCAAACTGAAGCGCTCCGACCCAGGGGTGATGCAGGTTTAATGACGTGGCTATAACTTGAGAAGGGGGACTCTAATGAAAGAAAGGCAAATTTATGAATACAAAATTGGATACAAAAGTATATGTTTATTCAGAATAAGAAAATTAGCCACAAGAAAATAAAAGTTTTATACTGATAAATACCACAATCACAAAACCCAGAAAAAATAACATTATTTATTAAGAAATTAACTGCCTGACAAACCCCTATAATAATCTTAGGAAAAAAGTGCTTCTTTTACTGTGTCCTGTTTATCAAATCTTTTATATCAAAAGTTTTGTGGTATTGTTTTTTATAGAGAGGATAGTAAAATAACTCAGTCTTTCCTCTAGCATGGTTGATCAATAATTTGTTTTTATTAGTGATGATTTAGAAAATTTTTTTCGGCTTCACAACTTGGCATTGGTAAGGTCACGTAAATGTTTAGGATTGTCATCATATTTGGAGAAACCACTATGGTCCTTCCTTATATGAGCTACCGGATTTCAGGATGTGTCAAGTTTTTGTACATAGTGGCTCATCTTAAGCATTCTTTGAATTAACAATATTCATTAACCAGTTTGGTGATTTGTCTTTTAATGATTTATTTATCTATGAGTCTCATTTATTTTTTTAATCCTCACCCAAGGAAATGTTTTATTGATTTCAGAGAGCAAGGAAGAGAAAGAGAGAGAGAAACATCAATGTGAGAGAAACATAGATCAGTTGCCTCCTGTATGCACCCTGACTGGGAATCAAACCCACAACCTAGGTGTGTGCCCTGACTGAGAATCAAATCCACAACATTTTGGTGCCTGGCACTGCACTCCAACCAACTGAACCACCCAGTCAGGGCCATCTATGAGTTTTGTACTATCTCATTGATGTCAGAATTTCATGTCAAATGAGCAGGAAATTTAAATATTCGTTAAGTGACTCAGTATTAAGTTCAGAATCATAAACACATGACTTTACAGATGAACATTCTAGCTATTGGTAGCATTACTGCAAATCTGTACCCTCCAAAGACAGGAATTCTGATTAAGCCATATTTTACATGAAAAAAAAGAAAAATGTCTGGTGCCTTTACAACTGAGTATATTCTTGGCAGGAGAGAATGACCATCTTGACTTGGTGTTAATGAGAACCAAATCTTGTTTACAGTTTTACATGTCTGATGAATAAAAAAATTTTTTTTCCTAGACTAGTTTATGGTTTTATAGCAAGCTGTCTGCTAGCACCCAAAAAGATATGTCTGCATCCTAACCTCCTGAACTTGAGAATTTGACCTTGATTGGAAAAAGGGTCTTTGCAGATGTGATTAAAGTAAGGCTCTTGAGATCATCCCAGATTAACCAGGTGGACCCTAAATCCAAAGACAAGTGTCCTTATAAGAAAGAGACAAGGAGGGGACAAGGACACAGAGGAGAAGACCATGTGAAGATAGAGACAGAGAGTGGAGTGATGCTGCCACAAGCCAAGGAACTCCAGGAGCAGGAAAAGGCAAAGACGGATTCTTCCCTAGAGACTTTGGAGGCAACAGTGTCCTGTCCACACTTGATCTCAGACTTTTGGACTCCAGAGTGGCCAGAGAATACATCTCTGTTGTTTTAAGCCACCTGGTTTGTGGTGATTTGTTACAGCATCCCTAGGAAACTCAGACAGGTTCCATACATTCCACATTTTGTTTCTTCTCCACTACCCAAATATTTCTTGTAGGATTGCATAAAACAAACTCACAATTGAAAGTGCCCCCAGCCATGCACCTGACGGTGGAGGGTAGGTCAACACAGTGAACTGCAGAAAAGCCCCCAGAAACCCTTCCCACCACGGATGGCTGGCCACCACCCACCCCAATATTTAGTAGTTTATAAACAACAGCCATTTTGTTTTATCCCCCAATTTTGTGGGTCAGTAATTGGGGAAGGGATCCGCTGGGTGATTTATCTCTTCCATGTGATATCTGTGAAGATCATTCAATGGCATTAAATGGTAGATGTTCTGGTTTGGGGGGGATCTAAGGTGGCTTTGCTCACATTTCTGGTGCCTTGATGGTTGGGAGGCTGGATTCACCTAGGACCACTGGTCTGAGTGGTTTCACCAGCATGTTCTGCTAGGAATGGGTAGACTTTCTAGGCAGTGGCTCTGAGAGAGTATTCCAAGGGACAAGGGAGAAGCTTCAAATGAAAAGTCCAGATACTGACTTCTACTGGCCAAGCAAGTCACAAAGCCGGCTCATGTTCAGGGGAAGAGGATTAGGCCACACTTCCCAAAAGGAAGAAAGTCAAAGACTTCTTCAGGCATCTCTAAGCCACCACATTGTGGGCATCAGGGAAGTGAGGTTTATCTTTTCACAATGGTCACCCTGGCTGTAGTGTCCAGGAATGATGAAGAAGAAAGGAATTCGACGAGGGAGATCAGTTCAGAGCCTACTAGAAAAAGAAGTGCAAAAGTTTAAATGATGCTGGTATCAACTGGAAGGGAAAACAGGGCATGAACTTAAGAGATACGTTAGGAAGCACTAAAGAATAAGAGTAAGAACATGGACTCTGGGTTTACACAATCTCATTCTTAATTCTTGTCCCACCACATACCAACTGTAAGAACTTCAGATAATTATTTGACTTCCCTGAGTCTCAGTTTTCTCATCTATAAAATAGGGCTAATAATTGTACTTACAAGTTTGTTGAGAGGACTAAAAGAGCAAATGCATTCAAACAGCCCGGAACAGTTCCCACATATACTAAGAACACAGTAGATATTAGTTATTAAAAACAAAACATAAATAAAACTTTATAGGAGTCAATTTTTGTCTGAAACCCCAGGGCACTGCTAGGTGAAACAGGAACGATTCCCTCTCTGTGTCTGTGCCCTGTTTGTCAGGGACATTAAGGAGGGGTTTTAACTTCCAGCTCGCAGCTGTGCCATAATTTAGGGGTGTTGCATACCCCCATAGCACCTAGACATGGTCACCTGTTAGGTTTATTTAATTCAATTCAAGTGAAGAAGGAAGCAATTAAAAAATACACAGAGGTTTTTGAAGTGTAGAGGAGTTAAAGGTGCTCTATAAAACAACCTTAGTCTTCATGGCATTATTATAACTCATGTCTTTTCTGTTCTTCATTCTTTCAAAAAACATTGATTTTTTTTTTTTTGTTCACTCTCTTCTAGCCCCTATGTAAGGTTCTGGAACACGGTGTGAAGAAGACACTGACCCTGTGTTTAACCCACAAATAAAAATGTGCAATGGAATGTCCCAAGGGTTGGATCTTGGATGACAAGGGGACATTCCAAGCTGATGAGGATTGCCATGAGGCATGTCTGAGTTGTTATTTAGGACAGTGTCAGCATAGCAAGAACGTGGGATACAAGGGTCTTGGAAAAACAAGAGAAAAACGGAAGGGGCAGCATTCAGACCCATGACAATGCCTACCAGTGGATGGGCAGAGGGATTGGGGGCATGTGGATTCTTTATCTGGGTCTTCCAGGTGTCCTGTCACAGAAATACCTCAGAAGACACCAGAATTCTACCTGCCTATTTCTCTCTGGGAGCAGAGAAATAATACCAATTTATTACCATTCCTAGGTTTTCTTCAAAATGCTTGAAATGGCAGAAAACTGGTCAGCTAAACACCAAGGAGCCCCAGGTTGTCCCAAGACCCAACTGGCTGATTCTGTGCCTCAGGTCCCGAGACTGAGTTCCACAGTCTTGTCCCAACTACTTGGCAGCGTACAAGGAGAAGCAAACCTCACAGCCCACTGCTTTTCCTGCCCTCCTGTCTCCACAGGAGCCAAAAGATATAAATGCCAACACTGGAGGCTGCCACAGAGTTTATATGTAGCATTTCACCCCCAAACACTCCCAGAGGGAAAATAGTATATCTTGATCTTTATCAGCCCAAAATTGCACAGCAAGAGCAAGGGCTCAGTCCAAATCAGCATGAAAACTCACGTGTGGCATGACCTTCAGATGGAGAGTCCTCATCAATGAGCTTCAAAGAGCTCAGCATAGCCCCGACACCAGCAGCAACCACACACTGAGCCAAACCCCACCCCAACCTCACCCTCCTTGCTAACACCACAACCCCCCAAACCCCAGCCCAGGCCTCCTCTGACCCAACACTAATACTAAATAAAATAACTGAAATAACTCAAGCTCCAACCCGCACTCCAATCAATCCCACACCGCCCTCACAGCCCTCACTGTAGCTCCAATTCCAGCCCCACCCTAGGTCAAAGCACAGACGGAAAGGAGTGATCTTTGGGGAGATAATCACCACTGCCCCACAATCTGGTGGCCTTGACCGACAGCTGTCTGCAATTTGTAGCTTGAAACCTGCCTTGAATAATTGTCCTTTGGGTTTAAAATCTGATAGGAGACTATTGCCATTATTAAAGGATTTAATACTCAGAAGTCTATTTGGAAGTTCATAGCTGAGAAATAGAGGCATTTTAGTTACTTCCTCTACAAACAACAGACAGGGATGAAAGTTCTTAAGAAACTCATCTTCCCCTACCCCTGGTCTGCCAGCAGCCATCAGGAAATGGGATTATCTTCAATATATAAATGATGAATAATTGCAAGCTTCTAAGAAGACAGAAGAATCCACAGGGAGAAGCTAGATTTTTAAAGAGACACCAGCATGTTTCACTCTGACTTAATATCCAGCCCCCTCCCAACCCTGGGACGCTGGTTAGGGGTGCCAGGCCTGCGGTCTACAGGGTACATACAGAGTTCATCATGAGACAGGGAAAGTGGGGTTTCAGAGCATGGGGCCAGAGGTAAGCCCCAGAGTTGAGCTCTGTTGGAGAAGGCAGAGGTCAGTCTGGAAATGTGACTCCAAAATGAGCTGTCAGTCAATGGGAAACAAGACAAATAACTGAGACTGAGACACAAAGCCCAAGGGCTGGAGGGCAGGAGCAGCGAAGGCCAGGACGAGAAACCGCAGGTCGGGGCAGGCAGGCAGGCAGGCAGCGGCCAGCAGGCTGAACTCACCCCGGGGTCTGAGGCCAGCACCCCAAGCAGCTTTTACACCCTACAACCCGAGTTTGCATGAAAAAGACAAATTCCTTTTTTAATAACTCATTTTTTTCTGATTCAAAAAAAATTGAAGAAAATTTAGAAAGTATAAAATGTTTGTAGAAACAAATTAAAATTAACCGCAACCTTCTGACTTGAGTCACGGTCATTTAAAGGGCTAAGACATTACTAGCACTTAATTATTTCAAGAATTTATCCCTTTGCCCTCTAGGTTCAGTTCCTAACATCTAGAAGGGAAAAAAAAAAAAAAGCTCTCCTGTTCCCTTTCTTTGCCCAAGAGGACAAAACCTGAAAAGAAACCAAGGCCAGATTCTATTTCCTGCAGTGCTGGGGGAGGCAACTGCCCATTCAGAAACCGCATGTCGGTCATTTCCTGTGTGCCACGCCGCGCTAGGCACTGGGTCACAGAACGGCAAATACCATCCCTTCTCTGGCACGTCCACCTTTTACAGAGGCTGCCAAGGGTGCCCCAGGCCAATCCCACAACATATCATTGGGACACACTCATGTGCACACACTCACATCCTCTGACACAACAGCACACTCACAAATACATTCAGTCACACAATCACTGACACACTCATATGCTCACATCACACCAACATACACTTAGACACTCCCATTTACATTCACACTCTCACACACACAGTCAGTGATAAACACACATACCAGGCAGTTACCTGCTTTGCCCTTAGTACTCCCCAGCCCCTGGTGGACAGTCAGCTGTGGCGTTTACCATATATAATGTGATTAACCATTTTACATCTCTCCTTCAGCTCTGCCTCAGCCTGAAAACTTCCTAAGTTCATTTCTGTAAGTCCATCTTCCCACACAGTACCTGGCACATAGTAGGTATTTAATAACATTCACTGTGTGAATTTTGAATACCATAACTAAGGACTTTGGCCCAGGGAGCAAGGTAATCTCTCTCTCTCTCTCTTTCTCTCTCTCTCGCTAGACTTGGAATTGGGAGGAAAAAAGAGAAAAAAGAAAGAAAACTAAGGGAGGTCCACAGAAAAATGCCAGTTTCTATGGCAAGTTTCCCTCCTCTCAGCTCTGGACTCGTCCCGGCCCCTGCCCTGGGGCAGACAGAGGCAGACTGCACCCAGGAGCCTTCCCTGCCAGTCCACGCATGTGCATGAACCCTGTGACCTTGTGAGAAAAGGCAGAAGAGACTGTCATTTTGCATCACAGTCTCGGGGCTCCCCTTACCCAATCCTACTGTCTCCCCTTTTCCTATGACAATGTTACTTCCTAATAGACCTTTGGCATACTTAATTCCAAAAGAAGAAGGAGGAGTGGGGAGGGAAAGGAAGAGGAGGAAGAGGAGGAAAATGGCTGCAACTCCTAAGTGCGTCCCATTGGTGAGATGGCCACAGGCCTAGGTCCGACCTTCAACTTCAGGGAGCCAGAAATTGATTGTTTGTCCTTCGAAGGCTGAGCAGATGCCAGGAGACTGAGATGCACTCCCTAGTTTCACAAAGGATGATGGACAAATGCAAGTGATCGATAAACCTCAGCAGAGAAGAGAGAGACTTCACAAGACTTGACCTGATGAGACTTGAGCAGACTTGAGGGGATGGGACTGGACAGGATGCAGCAGCCCAGGATGAATCCTGGAGCACCCACCCCAACATTTGGTAGAACAGACAACAAAAGAGCCCCAAAAGAAGCAGACCAGTTTCTAGGGCTGCTAAGGCCCCACATAGTCACCCTTCTCTTCCTGGGTCAGCTCCAAGCCACACCCAGAGCCCAGAACAAAGGTTAGCATAACTAGGCCTCCCACCCTTTCCCCCATCACACTGACCACACCGCACAAACTGGCAGAAGACTAGTCCATCGTACACACACACACACACACACACACACACACACACACAGACTGCGTTGCTAAGGTACCATGGTTCCTTTGGCCTAACAATGGGGGGTCAGGGCTGGGAGCTGCCATGGGGTCAGCTGGGGCTGCACGACTTTCTGTGGTTAGAGCTGCAGCTCTGAGCTCCTCCCCTAACAAAAGCCTGAGATTTGGGGGAGGAGAGAAAATCTGGCGTGGCGTGAGGGCATTTTAGGTCTGGCTTGGCCATCGTCATCCCTCCCAGGCTCTCCCACTGCACAAGCACAGCCCTGGAGATCTGGCTCCGTAGCGCAATGCCTGGGGCTCACGGAGGTGGGAGACCCGGACCTGCCTGCCTCCCCCGCCAGCACAATACACAAACACTGAGTGTCCTCTCTTTTTTCGGCAAGGCCAGCGGCAAACTACTGCAACCTTCTCCCCTTTGGGACAGCTTCCCTCACCACCAGGCTGCCTGCAGCCTGCTCTCCACCTACGGACCATTAGCATTTTTAAGGTTCTTATTCCCATACACATCCTGTCCTGGGATTGTCCTCTTCCTTGAGGCATTAGCACCTTCCACACACCTTTTATCACCCCAGCCCAGCCTGCCTGGGGTCAGCCTTCAATCCACAAGTGTCTAAGGAAGAGCCCGGAAGCCTGGTCACACCTCCCAGGTGTGTGTCACAGTCCATCCCTTTCTGTCTGTGACATATCCTACAGTCCTAACTCCCTCCTCCCTTTTCTCCCCCCTCCCACAGGAGGTGTTCCCATAATCAGTAGGCATCAGTCAGCTCTAATCAACCCCCTGTTTTGACTATTTTAGCAGCAATAAAAGGGCCATAAAGAGAAAGTCAGCGGGCCTCTAGGAGCAGGATCTCCTTCACCGTGATATAATGAGAAACACCAAGGGCTTCCTCAGAGCCCGAAGTGACAGCCCTGGCAGCAGAGCTATTGGAGGAAGCCTAATTATGCTATAAATTAAAGGGCTTTTTTTTACCCAACGTTATGACCTTTAATAAGATTGTTTTTACAACCAGCTGTCAATAAATCATGCAGGAGCACCAGTGAGAAGCATTCTCTGAGAACTTCTGCGAATTTCATTAGCTGCAGTTTATTTGGTTTTGGCGAGCTATGATGTTTTTTAAATCTCAAATTAAAGGCTCTGAACCATAAAAGCTAATTCAGAAAAGTTCCTGTTTCAGCCTCTGAAAACAAGCTTCCCTAATTGCAGAAATTAGCTGAGATGTGGCCAGGCCAGGAGGTCATTAGCTGGAAAGCAGTGACAAGTGGCTAGGACTTCACCAGACCTGGCAGCCACGAGCCCCCTAGGACCTGCAGGTGACAGCCCTGGGAGGTCTTCAGCCTGGGGACTGCTGACCTCACGAGAGACAGGCTAGCTCAGCAATTGGGGCCGCAAGGGGCTGGTCCTGCCAGGGCAGGGTCCTGAGACCACCAGACTGGGAATCCCACAGAGATGTTTAACCCTCTGAGGGGAGCTTTTCCCCACCCCAGCTTTCTCAGAGTTCATTTCTCATCTTCCTTCCAACACCACCACTTATTGGTGTTATAATTTCTCTGAAATCCATATGAGGAGATATATGAAGAATAGGATTTAAAAGTGACACATTCGGGGGCATCACTATGGCAAAGGAGTACACTGAGTCAGAAGAGACATTGGTCAACAGAAGCAGAGAGGAGGCCATGAGGTCTAGTGCCCACTTCTTAAGAAAGCAGGTGGACTGGGTTTAAATTCCAGCCCTGCTATTAATTACGGAACCTGGGGAAAGCAGAGTATAAAGTTAGGATTGTGAAGCCAGACTGACCCTGTTCAAATAATGGCTTTGACACTTGCTAGCCAAGTGACCTGGAGGCAAGTTACTTGACCTTTCTGGGCCTCAGTTTTCTCATCTGTAAAATGGGGATATTACCAGTACTTTCCCCAGAGGGTTCTGAGGATGAGGGAGCAGAGGGAGGTAAATCATTTGGCACAGTGTGGTATCGGTAAGCGCTCAGTCAGTACCAGCTAGTAACAGTGCCGATAAGAGGGGGAGTGATATTTCCTCTCTGGTCCTCAACTTCGTTTTCCAAAAATAGAGACTTGGACTAAACAACTTTTAAGCCCATGGTGTAAAAGTGATTCAGTGAGATGTCAGCTCTCTGCTTACACCCTTCAAAGGCGTCCCATTGCCCACAGACTGAAATCTAAGCAGTTTGGGAACAGCCTGCATGTGGATCACTGAGTATCCCCTCAGGTCCATCTCCTGCCAGTCACCGCCCCACCACGCAACAGAACTGACATTCCCGAAGGCCTCTGCCTCCGCGCCCAGCCACGCAGCCTCCCCTCTGCCTGGAATGCCCTCCAGAGCCTCTTTACCTGGCTAAGTCCTACTCCTTGCAGGCACCGAGAGTCACTTTCTCCAGGAAGCTTTCTAGTCCGTCATCTCTATTCCTTCCACTCCCTCCACAGGTGCTTCTGTAATACCTGCTACTCCCCATGCCAGAGACCTCGTCTTCTTTCACTGATGGCTTTGTCCGGCACGCTGCCCCCGCCAAAGTAGTCAGCAAAAACCATGTCCGTTCTGGTTTCCCAGGATCCCTAAACCTTAAAACCATCCTTGGTGTTTGTGCATAAAATATTTGTCAAAGGAATGTTAAACATAGCATCTGGAGACATACCTAGAATGATTATATGCAGAAATAGAATAAGTTTACCTTGTAAACAGATATTTAATTTGTAACTAGGAGTGGATTCCTTTATTTTACTGAAGTGATTATATTTGATTGTCAGAAAATAAAACTGTTAATACATCTTACCACAGTCTCACCACCTAACCTTCATCTCCTTTATCTCAGAGAATGAGGAGGAAAGAGGGAATGAAGAAGGGACTGAGTAGGTTGAGGCTGGCTCAGGAGAGATTGCCTTTGGCAACCAAGAGAAACGGAGGCTAGGACCCAGGAGGGTCCAACTCCTCTCCTCCACACTCCCCCACCTGCCCAACTTCCACAGCTCTCCCAGGGCAGGAACATCAGTGGTTCTAAAATTTCCGAATGAAAACCATTCGTGAAGTCGTGCGTGGGAAATGAAATGCCAGCACATGGGCGTCAGTGACTGTGAAGAAATCAGGGCATCTACACTCACCTGGCCTTCCTTTGGCTTGCCTCATTAATCAGCTCCCCAGGTCATCAGGGTGTCTCGCCTCAGGCTCACAGGTCTGGTTTTTGTATAATACACATTCCCACCAGTTTTTATTTCATTTGCTTTTTTCAAGCAGCCTTTCCATTATTTCTGAACATTTGAGTTTTTTTTTTTTTTAAATGTAAATTACAGACGCCTGTGGATTGACGTAATGTGAAAAGAAGGCGGCTGTTTTCCCTCCCTCCGAAAAGGGAACATAGTTTTTAAAACTAATAAACCCCTTAAACCTTACGAAGCCCATTTCGACCTTTTAAAATGGCTATTTTCAGAAAGGAAAAGGGGAAAAGAAGAAGCAGGGAAACGAGTTTTGGGAACTGTCTTGGCAGAAGGGGGAATGGTCCCAGCCTGTGCCAGTGGAGTCTGTCTCCTCCCTCTTGTCCAAGGTCAGAGACCATGGAGAACCAGGGAGGGGAAGGTCCACAGCGCGGGGATGAGCCTCAAAAGTCCTGGTAGGGAGGAAAGACTGAACAGATACAGGAGATGGGAATTTCCAGGTACAGGCGGGTTCTGGAGAGCAAAGGGATCAAGAGGGAAATAGGAAGGATCAGTTTTGACAACCAGTCTGGGATGGTATGCGGGAGGGCACTGGTAGGAGCAGACGGTCAAGAAATTAGCTGGGAAGCATACTCAACATTGTCTGCCTTCTCTAGCAATAGGAACTGAATTGGCGGAAGACCAGGGAGTTGGGGACTGTGGACTATGGGGAGATCTGAAATAGCACCATGAGGAGCTCTAGGGAGATCACAAAAGCCACACGTGAAGACTGATCTGACCTTTAACAAGTGTGAGACCCTCCTGCTTTTGGAGACCCACAGAGTAGGGTCCCACTCAGAAATCCTTAGAGACACAGTCAGGGGTCACTTTTCTCTTCCCAGAAGGCTCTGGCTGACTGTTTACCCAGGCACTGAGTCCTGTTCTGCTGCAGCCCTGAACCAAACGCCTGGCAGAGACTCATAGAAGGCATCTAGGAATATTTACAGAATGAATAAAAGAACTAGTATATAAATGGACCAATGAGTGAATGAAACGAATATTTTGTGAGCGACTGTATTCCTTCTGGGAGGAAGGATGAGTGACTCTTCTCCATCAACACCAGAATTGTAGCCTCCCTCCACCGAAGTCCACCATGGACAGTCGCACAGGTACAAGAAATCCAAATGTAGATTTTTTCTTCCATGGTGGCTTGTCATTCAGAAAGCAAAATATTCTGATAATCATTAAGTGTCTTTGTTGATCTATGTCTCTCTTCTGGGTTGAACCGGGTAGGATTTGAAAGTCAGAGGTGGAAGGGACCTCAAAGTCGATTTGGAAGTGTCCAGCAAGAGCCTGGTGTGAGACACCCGACGTTTTCCACGTGGGCTGCTGATCCTTGCTATTTAGAAGCCTCAGGAGGCAGACAGCCAACCCAGCCACCTGAGGACGGTGCCAGCTCTTCCAATTTCTGGGGTGGAAACAGGTCTTCAGAGTTTCTCAATTTGCCTTCCAGGCTCAAGAGAGATTCCTAGCAAATCAACCAGGGCTTCCCTTTTATGGGGTTTGAAAATCATTTCTGGTTTGAAAATAATATCTCCAGTGCCTCCACCTCCCAATCCACTGAAGAAGCTTAAAAATACACGAAATTTAGCCCTTCCCTACCACACCCACATCAAAGGACACTGCTAGGGAGCTCCTCCTTCCAGGTAGTTACAACAGAGTGGAGGGGGTGGGTGAAGATGGAGACCCTATGAACAGAAAGAGAATCCTCGAATTCACCAATGTCCCTTCCTCCGCTAAAGCCCGGGAGATGTGTCTGGGTTGCCCGTCAAAAGGCAAATGTCACAGTCCCTTGCTATTTGAACAGGCTAGAAAAAACATGTGCTTCACCATTGCCATTCTACTCTGTTTTATAATTCAGGGATCAGAGCATAAGGCTTCGTACAGCTAAGAATCTCAAGCTAAAACTCTTCAAGGTAAATGTAAAGCTACTTTTAAAAAAAGTACAACTGCTTATCAACTTTATTCACCTCCCATTTAGAAGTGAAAAATGCTCCAGAGGGAAGTTTCCTGAGCAAAGGCCAGAATTTCCTATGTACTTCTCACAAACAGGGCTCCCTGGCTTGTTCTGGGAGAAATGAAACCCAGAAGACCCACCCAGCAAGCCTCTGGGGCAAAAAGGAGTCCCAGCCAGATTTCAAAGTCCACTTCAGGACTTTTTTACTGCTGGGGTGGGTCAGCCAGCAGGAAAACAGCGCATCTGGGACATGGCTCTGTCCCCGTTCTGGCTGGTATAACTCAATATGTACGTCAGATCTTTCTTCCTCTCTTTTTTCTTTTTATGGCCAAGATTTATCTAGCTTCTATTCATTTTTTTAAAGTCCAAGATGAATATGATTGTTAAGTTCTATCCATTTACATTTGTGTAAATTAAAAGCCCTATTTCACTACTGGGCAGATCTCCTCTTTGCCTGAAAGATAAAAATGGTGAAACTAAGCACTATGATCCACGACACTGATCACCCCGTTCACCCAGAAGATACTGACAGACAAGGATCTTGTGACTTTCCTCACTAAAGCTACATCCCCTCTGTGCCTTTATAAAATCTGATTCTGGGAAAGTCGGCGCCAAGACGCTCAAACTGAAAGTAGACTTTTGGATTAACTTAGCCAGTCGTGTTCCGACTGTGGCAACAAGAGGCTATTATACAGGCCTTTTTTTGCAGCAAGCAAATTGGTTTGTAAAATTGATAGAGCTGTACTAACTCCTAAAGGGATTTGGGAAGAAAGTGAGTAGACCCTTCTGGAAACAGTGATCTCTTGCTTGTTTTGGTCGGGGACTGACATCAGTTTTGATGATAAGAGAATGTCTTTTTCATGGAAGTCCTCACTTGGAATTTGCTCTTAAGTTAAAAGCAAGAGCAATGTAATAAATGTTTGGTAACAACCCCCCACATACTTAGATTTATTGGCTAGTTAAATCTTTAATGGTTAAAGTTAAAAACCTTTTATTTCAATGGCCTGGGGATTTGCACAGCTGGAAGGTAGTATTTTAATATATTCAAATTGGAATGGAAAAGCGGAAGTGACCAGGACATTGACTTTCTTTCCTGGATACTCCCAAGCTGGTAGAGAACAGACAACGGCCACGGCTTTGCCTCGGGCCCTCCCTCCTCACCCCAAGCCAAGCCAAAGGGGGAAGAGGAGGAGCAGGGAAGGAAGCATGCTTCAGAGGCTCCTTTGCTACTTCCACTCACTTGCTCTTGTTCTCCACCCAAGTAATCGAGAAATCAAGGAGCATCTACACTCAGGTTCTGCCACCCAAGTGGCTCATCTTGGCTGGGCCACACCTTGCCAGCTTCACCCTTCTGGAAACTACGTGGCCTGGTGGCCTGGATTTAAAAAGTTGCATTGAACAGCAGCAGTAAAGGGTCTGGGGTAACAGTTGATGGGGGTTGATAATGTGCTGAAGGAAGATAGGGGAGAATGGAAGACTATCAAGGCATAATGGAAGTACAAAATTTGAGGTAAGAGATCAGAGTGATGGAAGTGACAAGGGGCGGTGCTCACAACCTCTAACCAAATGCTTACTCTGTGCCATTTCAAATTGCTTTATGTGAATGGGTTCATGGATTCTCCAGTTTGGTAGTTTACACTTCCCTCTACAAATAAGGGAACTGAGATATATAGAGGAGAAGGAACTTGCCCAAGGTCAAATGGCTAAAAGGAGATGGAGCCAGGATTCAAGCCCAGACAATCTGACCCAAGAGCCTACATCTTAATGGGGCCTTCCAGGAATTGGGTATGGGAGTATCCAAGGTCCTGGAAGTTAAGGGACAGGAGTAGTAAAGCAAAACCAGCAAGGGCATCTCCATCACTCTCAGGAAACATGAGAATGAGGAAATTCTCCTCCTCACACACATCCCACAAATGCACACTGCCACTTCAACCCAGCAGTTTCTCATGCACCTTAACACTCAGAAACGCATTTGGAAAAAGATACATTAATCCATCTACTCACTTCATAGGCACGTGCTTCAGAAACACACACACATCATGGCACCGATGCTTTCACATAGATGCACCGACACTCAGACTCACATCTCGTTACCACACAAGTGCACAAATGCGAGCATATATACACACACGTATTTGTGCACGCCAAGGGGTAAGCCAAATGCACTTACAACTTGAGGTGTCCTTGGAACTCGGCCATGCCATTATTTTTCAAATGTCAACTGCTGTCTGTCCTGCTGACAATCACACACCTGGCTAAGGTTGGATCCTGAAGGATGAGGGATAATGCATATGCATCAGATAGTCAAGAATATAAGATGGTCCAAAGGCCCCCGGGATAAAGTAGTAATAAATAGGATCATCTACTCACCACTCCCAATCCCCTATTCTAAGAATTCTGAGCTTTAACCTTGAGAAAGGTCATCTGGTTTTCCTAGTAACCTTTGCCAGGGCAAGATTAAAGGTCAAACCTGGGTCTTTGGTCACCAATAGCTATCTCAGCATCCACGAGGAAGGCTGTAGGCACAGGAGTTTGGGTCATTCTTGTTAAGAAAACTTGATTGCTGCATCCCTGGGAGAGAAGACTCTTCTTGGAAAATGCCAGGTTCCTGGTGACTTTTCTAGTTCTGAAACGCTAATATTTCTCAGATGGAGGCTCACATATTTTCACAGGGTTTTCCATTTCAAGGCCATTTTGTTTTTTTATGGGATTTGATGTTCTCTGAACAAACATAGGTTTAATAATTGACAGAGTGCCAGGCTGCCCACTTTGGCACTTGTAGGCCTGTCAAACAGGACGGAGAAGCCGCTCAGCTCATATGGCCCAAAAAGCCAGGACATTCTACTCCCTGGCACAGAGACCTTGCCAATTGCAGGAAGTTGGGAAATAAAAGAAATGTTTCAAATAAAAAGATGTCAATTTAACAGGGACCTGGAAACAGATGTTCCTCGCAGAGCCCCAGAGCCGCCCACCCGCCCGCCCATCCATCCTTTGGGTTTTCAAAGTCACTTCTTGTCAGGTGCCCTGGTTAAGAGGGAGAATTAATGAGCTGTGCTCCATTTTACGGCTGCCGTCTGATGTGGCAGCCCTGTGCAGAGCGCTGGGCGGACTGGCCAGCCTGGCCCCCAGCCCTTCCTCCAGCAGCTCAGCCTGGATCAAAGAGGAGAGCAGCTCAGCTTTTATAGCAAAATGATTAAAACCACGTGGGGCTTGTTTCCTCACACGTGACCTCCCAACAAAGTGCAGAGGGGGAAGCAGAGGAAAGGTGAACCCAGGGGTCTCCAGGCTCAGGGAAGAGTAGGACCCCAGATGCAGACACCATAGAAAATAAGCACAGACAAGCGTATGCGCCTGCGCACACTCAAGCAGTGCCTTTCTCCTGAAAGTTGAAACCTAGCCTGAGAATGAGCACCTGGAGAGCATAATTAGCCAGGTTAGCTAGGACCCCATAGCAATAGATGGTAAATAGATAGATAGAAAGTTAGTTATTTGATTACTCCTGATGGTTGTAGAAAAGTACAATTGCATTGTATGACAAACTAAATCTCAAATGTCCCTACTGCATCTGGACAAATAATTTCTCATCCATCTGTAGTCTTTGGCAATTCTACCACATGTGAAAATCACAGCACACTGGTGGTGGGCGTCCTCACTTTGATCCCCCCAGGTTATTCCCATCACCCCATCCCCATCCCCGTGAATACCAATTCATGTGTAATCTCCTTCTCCCCCAGTGAGGACTGGATTTGGTGACTTGTTTCTAGCAAGAACCATGAAGCAGAGGTCATGAGACATCACTTCCAAGATTTAGCTATTCAAAGACAATGGCTTTCTTCTCGGATACACTCTCTTGTTCTCAAGGAAGCCATCTTCCACGTCGTGAGCTGTACCATGAGAGACCCACAGGGCAGAGAACTGAGAGAGAACTCCCATCAGCAGCCAGTGAGGAACTGAGCCCTACCAACAGCCACGTGAGTGAGTTTAGAAGCAGACCCTCCCCAGTCAAGCCTTGAGATGCCTGCAGCCCCGGTCAAGGCCTTGATTACAGCCACCTGAGAAACCTAAGCTGTGCCCAGACTCTGACCCACAAAAATTGTGGGATAATAAGTACTTACTGAAGTTGCTAAGTTTTGGGGAGCCTGTTAGGCAGCCATAGATAACTCATACACCTACACACCTGAAAATCACAGCTCCTTCAGCATTTTCCCCTCTCCTGAGATACCCCTGTGCGCCCAGGTATAATTTCCAGCCATCTTTAAGTAAGGCTTCTACCATCAGCCTCACTTCACCTCTCTGAGCTCATCCCAGCCAACCTGGCCCCCTTGCTGTGCCCTGACCACACCAGGTATGCACCCACCTCAGGGCCTTTGCACTTCCCCAGGGCTTCCTTCCTCCTTCAAGTCTTGGCGTGAGCATCACCTACTCAGCAAGGCTTTTCCCAGCCACCCTACTTGGAAAGAAAATCCCTTCTACTCCACCCCAGGTGCTCCCTATTTCCCTCTCCTGCTTAGATTTTGGCCGTAGCCTTTATTATCATCTAGCTTACAACATATCTTATTAAATTTGTTTCTTATTTGACCCCTGCCCCCAACCAAAGGGCAGGGATTTGAGGATTTTTGTCTATTTAGTTCACTGCTGCATTCCCAGAGTCCAGCCTGGAACATTGTAGGCATCCAACAAGTATTCACTCAATACATTAACAAGGGGATTTATAGATCTCCCATTTTCTAAACACTTACTATTACATATCAAATGCATGCTGTCATTAATCCTCATAACAACTCTACAAGGTTGACCTTGCTTCTCGTTTTACAGAATTTAAATGCTGAGACCAGGGAATGCTCTGTTATTTAAGGTCCCACAGCTAATACACAAAAGTCCTGGGATTTGCAACTCCTACATTCTTTTTTTTTTAATTAAATGTATTGGTGTGACATTGATTAATTACATTATTTAATTTTCAGGTGTATAAGATCACAATTCAACATCTGTGTACCCACATCCTTATCTCTACACTTGTTCCACTGGATTGGGTAATTCTTTACAGTTAGAGTCCTTTCCAAAGCAATGATTTCATCTAACTTTAGCAATAACCCTGTGAAAGGGGAATTACAATTATTATCTCCATTCTGACAGAGATAGAAATCAAAGCTCAGAGATGTGAAGGTGTTTGCCCAGGCTGACACAGCTGGTAAACAGCAGAGCCAGAATTTCTTTGGTTCATTCAACAGGCACTGACTGAGCAACCGTCAGATACCAGATACCATGAGTAACAGAACATGGGGCCCCCCTCAAGTCCTCGGGGTCCCCACTCTCCCCAGTCCTTGGGGCTTCATGTTGGCCAATGCCACGTGCTGAGTGCTCTTCAGGTTAAATGTGGATCTCGTAAACGTTACCTTGTGCTGTCCAGACATGGCTTGAGAGAGGCTGATCTTAAGGGAGATGACAAGCGAGGGCTAAGATCTTTGGGAAGGGACCCAGAAGCAATTACAGAGAAAGGGACCTTTTAAAGATGGAGCCAGAAGATACATTAAGCAAAAGAAGGTTAAGGTATCAGAGCTTTTTAAAACCCCCTTTCATCCCCATGCCTCACTCCCATCCCCCCAACCCAGGCAACCAATTAATGAGCTGGATGCTTATGTATCTTTTGGGCTGTTGGTGCTTTTGCAAAGTACTTGTCTTTCTTTTGTGCATAAGTACTTTTAGTTTATGCAGATGGTGTTATGTTGTAGTTCTTTTGTTTTTTACTTTTCTACTCATCACTATGTTTCAAAGTACCATGCATGTTACTGAGTGTACGCATCATCTGTTGCTCCCACCTGTTACATAGTACTACCATATCCAACCCACCCACTCCTCCGGGGATGACACCCAGATGCTCACCCCCACCCCCACAGTGCTGCTATGCGTACCACCACATCCCTCCTGTGCCAGCGTGAGTGGGACTGCTGCTATGAGGGCTGTAAATAGTCTCGATTCAGTAGTGCCTGCTTACTACCTGCCACACTCCCACCAGCAGAGCATGCACAGAATTACACCTTCATATCCCAGCCAGCACTCTGTGTTATCCAGCTTTCTAATGTCTGCCAGTCCAACAGCTATAAAGTGATATCTCATTATTTCTTTAATTTACACCTCTCTGATTATTAATTTACATCTTTCTGGTTATTACATATTATTCAGTATATGCAGCAACCCTTCCTATGCTTGTTGGTGTTCAGGTTCTTTTGAGTGAGCTAATCAGACTTAACGTGGAGAGAGAAGATTAGTCCACTCAATTCACCCAGATTCCTAAAAAAAAGGGGGGGGGGACAAGATTTGGGAGTTCCCAGCATAGGACCAGGGGTGCTTGAGCAATAACACCCCCAAGGGAAAAAGGCTTCAGGGAGAACAGTTGGGGCCTGAACTATGGGGGTTTTTTGAAAACCAATTTTTACTTCCCCCAAATACAGGACAGAATATGGAAAACAGATGACTCAGAAGTGGAAAATGGAGTTAGCCAGAAAGATAGAAGCTGGGTTCAACCTGTCAAAACACATTTCCTGGAAATTTAAATAAATTGGATTCTACTAAAAGGAAGAGTTTCTATTCTTAAAAAGACACAAGAGACTAGAGAGGCAAGCCAAAGTGAGGGGAAAATATTTACAGAATATACATGGCAAAGGACTCAGATCCAGAATATATAAAGAACTTCTTCAAATTGATAAAAAAAGACAAAACATTCTATAGAAATAATACGCAAAAGACTTGAACAAGCACTCCACAAAAGAGGCCAGTAACCAGACGGAAACATGCTCAGCTTCTTCAGTAATCAGAAATACACACTGAAACAGCGAGCAATAACCCTACACTCCCACCAGAAAGGCCAAAATGAAGAAGACGCGCAGGACAAAATGTTGAGTGGAATGCAAATTGACACATCCTCTTTGGAAAACTATTCAACAATATCTTCTAGAGCTGCCCTTTGGGTATGCATGCCTTTAGGGTAAGCAAACGCTTTGACCCAGCAACTCCGTCCTAGGCATATATCCAGCAGAAGTGCATTCACCAAAATAGATGTAGGGAGCGCTCACAGCATCACTCACATGCAAAAACCCATCAATGATAGCATAGGTAAATAATTGCGGTATAGGCACATAATGAAATACTACACAGCAATGAAAATGAAAGAACTACTACTTCACAAAACAACATAGAGGAATTTCACAAACATGATGCTGAGCAGAAAGTAGCCAGATACAAGAGTACCTGTATCCACTTGTATTTATCGGGATAGAGTACAAAAACAGGTGGAACTAATCTATGGTGAAGTCGAGATGGTGATTGGCCTTGAGCACATATCACCAGGGAAGGGTACGGGGCGCAGGGCTTCTGGAGTCAGGGAAATGCTGTGTTTCTTGATCAGGGTGCTGGTTACATGGATGCTGGTTCACTCAGAAATTTCACCAAGCTATGTGCCTCTGCTTTGTATTCTTTTCTGTTTACATTTCATGCTTCAATAAAAAGTTCACAAAATATGTCCGGAGCACCTGTTGCTTCTCCTCAGCCCCACGCTGACAAATACAGGTGGGAGATGGCCTGGGCAGGGCAGCAGCCTACACAATCATCACACACGTGCCGGAACAGAGGCTTGCTCTTCCTTGCTTTGCGAGCAGAGACCAAGTAAGCACACAGCCAGTAAATACACGCCTCGTGAGGTTTCAGAGGAGAACAAGACAGGAGTGTCTCAAAAGTGGGTAAGGCTTTTTCGAGAACCAAGCCCTTCTATGTGGAATCTAAAATACAAAATAAATGAACAAACAAAACAAACAAACTCACAGACACAGGGAACATTTTGATGGTTGCCAGATGGGAATGGGGTTGGTGGGGGTGAAAAAGGAAAGGGATTAAGATGTACCAATTGCCAATTAAAAGAACAGTCACGGGGATGTAAAGTACAGCATAGGGAACATGGTCAATGATACTGGAATAACTAAGCATGGCATCAGATGGGTGCTTGGCATATCTAATCACTATGTGGTACGCCGGAAACTAATATAATATTGTGTATCTACTGTTACTGAAAAACTAAAAATCAAATTTCAAACAAGGAACCAAGCACCCTTATGTATTTTATCCTACTCGGCGCCCTTCACAGCTGACTGAACTGAGATCCCTAAAGGCAATGTGACGTGCGGAAGACCCCACTGCTACTAAAGGCCAGAGCTGGATCTCATCCTCCAGCCCCTGGCTCAAGGACCTTTCTCTCAGGCAATACTAACCAGCTCTAGCTGAGCTGGAGCAACCAGGGGAGGCTCCTTGGAGGAGCAACAAATTCCCTGGGATGTTGAAGAATGGAGGCAATTCATGAGCAGACAATGGAGGAAGCCAGAGCATATGCTATGGCAAGAAAATACCTGGACCAGGAGCTTACCAGTGAAACGGGAACTCGCTTCCCACGAAGGGGCTGTGGGAGGTTGTCTCGGGAGAGGAGCAGAAAGAGTGGCCAGGGAAGTGCAGTGGCATCCCCCGCCCTTGCTCCCATGCCCCTTCTTTAAAGCCCTTAGGAGCCTGTCCTCCCAACAGCTCTCCATGCTCCCAGATTTATTTTGCTTTCTTTCGCTAAATCAAACTTTATCAGACAGTTTTACTGTCAGCCGTTAAACCAAAATGTGTTTGTGCAACAGTAAACACCTTGTTACTGCAGGGAAGGATTACATAAACAACAGCAGAGACCGGCCTGACTCACTGTACCCAGGAGCCCCCGGGAGCTGAGTGGCCCTCGTGGGGATGGAGGAGAGCCCTTCAGGGAATCCCGGAGCCTGAGGGAGAGGGGACGGCCTACACTCCGGCCTGGGGCACTTGCTTTCACCAGAATGCAATGACAGGCAAGCATTCCTCCTGTCAGAGGCCTGTGTGTCCTCTAGAGAGTTCCGGAGGGATACGCAGACCTTCACCACAGCGCTGGGTGAGGGGGCAGATGGCAGGGAGAGGGAAATGCTGGGCAAGGGTGGGAAGGGTCTGGATTAGAATCTGGTAAAGTAGGGCAGGCTGAGAGCTCAGTAGGGGTGAAGAAAACGGTGAAGGAGTAAAGAGAGGAGAGGGCTAGGCTCAGGTTGAGGAGACAAGAAGGAGAGAAAGAGTGTGGCGGTAGGGCTGACTGCTTGGGCCTGGATTGTTCATCAAGGAGTGGAGAGACTGAAGCCCCTTTGGAGGTGGATGGGAGCATGGAGGTGTAGACCTGCCTGGGGTGAGTGGCAGGTAGACGTGGGGTGGGCTGGCCAGGGGCAGGAACCAGTGGGCGGGTAAGCCAGCTAGGCTGCCCTCTCACTGGGTGTGCCCCAGGTTTCCAGGCCTGATGCCTCCTCCCAGGGCACCCTTCTCCCTCCTCTCATCCACACTCAGGGCTCTCTCCTCGGGGCTGCTTGCGGAGCCAGAGAGCCATTTGATACAAGCTGGCCAGGGGAGCCTGAAAGATAGGGTCTAAGGATGGAACACAGGAGATGGCTGGAGACCAGATGAGCAGTTTACATTTTTTTTCCCTACTGGGCTCAGGGCACCGTGAGAGGAGCTTCAGTACCACAGACACTATTATATTTTGAGTTTGTGTCTCACACCCACACTTCGGAATGGAAATTATTATCCTACACACCACACTGCCTGTTCACATTCTCTTATTCCTCCCACACTACTCTGCTCACCATACTCATTTCATTGAGCACTTATTAGGGGGCAGGTACTCTGGCTACATTTTTTCATTTAATCCTCACATCCACTATATGAGGCAGGTACTTTTATTGAGCTCTTTTACAAATGAGGAAAGCAAGACTCGGAGATGTGGGGTCCCTTGGCTGGGGTCACACAACTGGTAAAGGGACAAGTTGGAACTGGAGCTCAGCTCTGTCCAAGGCCAAAGCCTGCGCTCTTCCTGTCTGTGTCTGTGCTAAGCAGAGGGTCTGGGGGAAGGGGCAGCATAGTTGGGGGCGGAGGGAAGGGAAGTGGAAAATGTGGAGCACTCACGGAAGGGCTTGCCCAGGACATGGGGCATGCAGAGGCCTCCACTGAGTAGAGAACAACCATGGCCCACTCATGGCCAAATGGGATGGGCACTCCTGGGCTGGCATGGCACCACACGACTTCCTCAGAGACTAGGACATGCCCTCCAGAGCCCTGAAAGCCACTGGCCGCTCCAAGGTGGGTGTCTGGAAGGCACTAGCCTGTTTCCTGAGGTCCAGGCCTGAAGCATTTTAACCCTACAGGCTGTATCTCCTGCTTCCCTCCAAGGTCCAGATGACAAGCATCCCCTCAGCCCTGCCTTTGACCTTCTCCCCAGGTATTTATCTCTCTATCACTCCCCCCTCACTTTCCTATTCCCCTACCCTCTACCACCCACTGACCCCAACAGCCAGGCCACAGCCCTGGAGCCTGAGGCTACACAAGAGAGACCTCTGGGATGGGAGTAAAAGACAGAAAACTGTACTTGAACAACAATTAAATAAAAAAAAGAGAGAGAGAACTAACACCAGAGCTTGCCATGACCTCAGAGCCTTAGATCACTGGGGCTCAGAGTGGAAATTAGAGACCTTGTAAGTGAGGAACAATACTCAACGCCTGACTCTTGTCAAACATTGTACTAGATACATATCCCCTGGGAGGCCTCATTTAATTCTTACTGTCAACTCGTGAGGTAGAGATAGAGGCTTAGAGAGCAGACCCCGCCCAAGGTTGCACAGCAGGTGAGAGGCAGAGCTGAGGTTTGAAGCCACTTCTGTGGAACGCCAAGCTTTCTGGGTGCCACCGCCCCTCCCTGCCAGGCAGAGAGATGTCAAGCTAGGGATGTGTGTGCGGGTTCAGTCAAGCAGATTTGTCAGTGAGAAAAAGATTCCAAGTGTGGATGACATCAAGGAGGTTCTTCCATGAACTATCATTTACAGTCTCTCTTTTGGAAAAGAAATTTTTTTCTAAAAGGAAAAGTATAATTAAAGACCATCCACGCTGTCTCCATGGAGCCTGCCCCACCTCCCCACCCTCCGCCACCCTGTCTGAGACAGAACTGAATGGAAGCTACCATCACGTCTGGAGTGAAGGATACTGGGATGTCTGCCAGCCACCCAGGCTCTCCCATAATCCCATTGCATTTAGTAGCTTTTTTCTAATGTTTTATGGGTGTATAATTTACATAGTGAAAGTGCAAAATTTGTTAAGTATGTGGCTTGATAAATTTTCACAAATCAAACACACCCACATAACCCAACATCAAGAAACAGAACATTCCCAGCATCCCAGAAACTTCTCTCCTGTTCTCTGTGAATGACCACCCCACCCTACCTCCCAAGGGCTGACTTCCACCACCACTGATTAGTTTTATCTATTTTAAAACTTTATGGCACTGGCTGGTATGGCTCAGTGGGTTTAGTGCCAGCCTTCAAACCAAAAGGTCGCTGTTTCAATTCCAGGTCAGGGCACGTGCCTGGGTTGGGGGCCAGGCCCCTGTTGGGGACATGTGGGAGGGAGCCAGTTGATGTTTCTCTCACATCAATGTTTCTCTCCTTCTCTATTTCTCTCCCTGCCCCTCCCTCTAAAAATAAATAAATGCAATTTTTTTAAAGTTTATGTAAATGGAATCAAACAGTATGTGCTCTTGCATCTGGCCTTTTTGTTCAATATTACGCTGTGAGTCATCTGTATTATTCCACATACACAAGTGCAGTTCCTTCATTCACGTTGCTGTATAGTATTCCTTAGTATCAGTATTCCACAGTTTACCTATTCTGGGATTTGAGTAGTTTCCAATCACTTAAAGTTTTTCATGCCTTATCATTTTCAGTGGCTAAATGGCAGGCTCTCTAAAAGATTGTAAAAAGTAAAGTTAAGTTTCGTTACTGATGGATTTGAAAAAAAACAAGGATGGTGAAGGTTTCTCTGAAATTAAAGCATCATAATCAATTTGTGTGATATTTTCACCTCCAGTTGGAGGCCTAGAGAAACAATAACTTAAAAAGCCCCTAGAAAGAGACTCATGGATGAATTCTACAAGCATCCCACAGAATCCTCCCTTGGAACCAATTACAGTTTCAAGAAAATGTTGAGCTTTCCTGGCAGCAAATTTTTTGATGAGAGAGCATGATAACAAAAAAGCTTTGCCTAAAATGTCCCTCGTGCAAAAGAAGGGCTGGGAAGACCCTTTCAGCTGGCAAAAGCTTGTCATTTTTTCCAGAAAATATGGGAGACACAAACGTAACTTAGTAATTCACCTTGCCGTGAGTTTCCCCATGAACTTCTCAGTTGCCATAAATTAAAGTACTTATATTACTGAAAAGGCCTGAGGACTCACTCACTCAGCCCCAAAGTATCACTGAAATTTTAATGGTTACTCCAGACATTTTTTTACTCTAACTTTGCACTACAGGGGCTGACAGTTTTCATTGCTATCATTGCTCAACACATGCTGGAAGCAATGGAGGAGAAGATGGAGATCAGGCTGGGCCCTTGGTCGGGGCTCAGGTTACACACCTGAAAGTAAGAGGAGCTTGAATTCGCTTCCCTGCGACTATGGAAGTGAATTCTACACGTTTAAAAGAAAAGCAAAGTGTTCAAACACATGTTAAACTTCTCCAAGTTAGTTTGTTAGGCACAACTACATTTGTCCCTCCTTGTTTAAATCAATGTGCTCTTTCAAGGGTAAATTCAGTCTTCTGAAAGCTTGCCGCAGAAAGGCCTAAGCTACTTTTTAATTTTCTGTTTAATTAAAAGCAATATCCAAGATGTTCCCATTGGGAAAAACTGGGTGAAAGACACATGAGTCCCTGCACATTTTTCTGCAACTTCCTGTGAATCTATAATTATTTCAAAATTTTAAAGTTTCAAGATAATAGCAACATTAAAACAGTAAACAGCCCTGCTGGGTGGAAGTTTGATTCATTTAACCTCGCTCCGGGCGCCATCCGAGTGCTCAGATGGCAGTTTGAAGGCATTGAAGCTGGAAAACCCTTCCTTTTCACAAGTTTGTTATCATTCCAGAGGGCAATATAGAAATATAACCTCCAAAAATGACTCCAAATTACAGACATTTGCAGCCATTCAAGACTTAAGAGTTTATAAAAACGTCTACTTTCCTCCCATTTGGAACTTTGGGTGGGGGGATAAAAGCCTTTTGGAAACGTTTCTCCCCGAGAATGATTACACTGAACAGCCTGGCCTTGTTCTACATTCTATGTGCATTTTTGGTTCAATTTACATCTGGGAACAGATTTTTTTTTTTCTTCCATAACTGCATTTAAAAGACAAATATGGAGCTGGGTTAACAATTGTTCATTTAGGCAGTCCCAGTTTGCAATTGACAAGAATAAAAATTTCTAAATATTAGACATTTGCTAAAAATTGTCAGAAATAATGTTATCTTTTTGTTTGGGGACCACTAGCAAGGTACTATGTGGAGAACCCTCAGAGACCCTGAGACAACACCTCCACTTCAGCCCCTCAATAGAGCCCCATTTATGTGCTGGGCACTGTAGAGCAGCAAAGGCATTGAAAGACCACGTTCAAGTTCCGGTCCATGCCTTTGAGAACAACAATCGGATGTTCTTCTACAGCAGCAGACTCAGATTAGCAAATTGCACAGGAGCTTCTATGGAAACAAGAGTTGCAATTTATTACGGTACATTAACATGGAATTGACCCTCACTCCCCACCCAGAATACCGATTCCCCCACTAAAACTACCTGCTAGGCCTGCAAGTGTAGGGAAGTGGTTCAGAGCTGAGGACCTGATAGCCTATGTTTGAATTTCAGCTCTCTCACTATGTAACCTAGGGTCAAATTGCCCTAGGTCAGATTAACTTCCCTGTGCCTCCATTTTATCATCTGTAATATCTGGATAATAATAGTAACATATATTCATCGGTTATCATGAAGGTTAAATGAGATGATGCATGTAAAGGGTTTACAAGAATGTTCTCTATTAAAGTGCTTAGAATGTGTTCTCTATTATTATTAAATTGAATTTTTCACCCGAGGGCTGTTTGGTGCACCCAGAATCAGAACAAAGGGCAGCTGAGGCAATGGTTACCCTTTAGTTCAGGAGACTTCAGTGACATATCCCTCCCCCCTCCAACCCCTGAAACAATGGACACCCTCTGATCATTAGGGTACTCGTGCCCCTCACAGCCTACGTTTCCCTGCCCTGGGCCAGGCTGGAGAAGCTTGACATGTCTTGCTTCTCTAAACCCCTTTTTCTGTGTGAACCTCCTCTTGTCTGCTGCCCCATTTTTCCTTCTGTTTAAAGAGCAGTGCGATTGTTCTTTCCACAGTCCTAGTGGATATCTCCACCCCAACCCCAACCAGCCGGGTGTTGATTCAATTAGAACCACTCTCCAAGCTCCGCCCGGGCTGCCCAAGGTCAGAGCCCATGTGCAGAAATCACATTACCTTCTCTACGAATCACAACCCATCATTTCTTATTGGTGTCAGCAAGATTTAAATCTTTGAATAAGAGCTATGCATGCATTTTATCCTTGTATAGTTCCTGCTTTATTATTTGTTGGCATGATTAAGTTTAAGGCACATGTGATTTTATTTTAGTTGCCATTGCTTTATTTGCCTCTCACAATAGAAACTATAAATGTTTGTGTATTTTTTTTAATATGACAGGTTAACATGCTAAGGCAGCCCACATCAATTCCTTTGATCTCAGATTGCTTGCTAAAAGTTGGCTTCTTCCTTCCTGAGCATCATAGTTTCAGATAGCTGGCTTTGGAAATCTCCTGGCCCTGGAACATAACTATTGATTTGACATTTTCCCTCCAAATGGCAAGAGCACCTTACATGCAATCTATGTCAGGCTAAAGTCATAATCTTACCCCACCAAGCTAGGTCTTCTGCCAGCATGCCTCATCTGAATGATCGGACCTCCAGCTTAAGTGGCAATAGAGTAAAGCTCTGAAGAAAGGGAGAGTGAGACAAGCCTGGGACCTAGAGTTCACACGTGACAACTTCTTTCCCTCGCCAGCCTCATGAAACCCATCCCCAAGATTTTAGTCCCTGAACATCCCCTGACCCCATCCCCTTCTCTCTGTCTTAACCCTAGTCAAAGCCATTCTTGTTTCTGAGACTGTCACAGAGGCCTCCTGACTGGGCTCCCTGTGTCCCTTCCTGAGGCTCCATTCTCTCACTGCCCACGATTGATGAGGAGGCATGTTCTATTTTCCAGATGGTCTGGCTATGCTTTCTTACCTTGGTGCGCATCAAGTCACCAGGCATCCTTGTTAAAATGCAGCATCCACCTGTGAAGATTCTAATTCATTTGGTTTTGAGTGGGATTCCAGAATCCATACACATAAGATACACCCCAAAATGATTCTGATGCAGCTAGTCTGTAAATTAGCATTTGGGGAATTACTGGCTATAGCTCACCAGGACCATACCTGACCCACTTTAGAACTGGCCAAACATGTTTCCTAAATGAATCAGAAATGAGCACCCATCTGACAAGTTATTCCTTTAGCCCCCACTACGTGCCAGGCTGTTCAGGCAATAGGGATGGAGTAGTGGGTCACCTGGACAAAAATCCCTCTTTTCTTGGAGCTTATAGTCTGATAGTAGGAGATAAATAAAACAAAAACTAAAATAAAATATATGAACTGTTAGATGGCAATAAGTGCTATGGAGAAAAAGAAAATAAGTCATAGGGTGGGAAGTGGAAGTATGGAAGTAGGCAGGGTCAGGTTGCCACTCAGAGCAGGATGGTCAGGGAAGGACTTGCTGGGAAAGTGGCTCCTGAGTAAAGAGCTGAGTAAGGGGACAGTGAGCCACTCTGAATACTGGAGAAAGGGCTACAAGACAAACTCTAGAAGAAGCAAGCACACTCTGCTTTTCTAGCACTCTCCATGAGAAAGGTATTCTCCGCAGATCCCGTATTCATTCTCCTCGTCCTCTGTTCCAAACTGGAGAAGGTATTCCCAGTAAAAGGCGCTATTTCTCCCCTCTGCGTCACTGTTCAAGTGTTCCATCTGCCTGAAAAGCTGCTCTGGACTGGACCCTCAGGGTCAAAAGTTTACTAACTCAGCCCTTCCATGCTCCACCGTGTCTGGGCCTCTCCTGCCCATCCTGCACCCCCCGCCCCAAGCTGTTGGTTCACACGTTCATCTCCTCCATCCACAAGCCCAGACTTCAGGCTGTCTTTATCTATTATGGTATCCTTAGTGCACAGGAAAGTATTGGGCCAGGGTAGATTCTTGATAAGTGTTAAGTACAGAAAAGAAAGAGGGAGGGAGGGAGGAAGGAAGACCTAACTTTGTGGCAAATGCCAGGATAGGTAGTACCTTGTGGTGAATCAGCAAACCAGGGCTCCTGCCAACCAGTCCTGTGGAGAGCTACACCCTCACTCTCCTACCACCTTCGGTAGTCCCTCTAGGATTGTCTTCAGGGGCAGGTGAGTGTTCATAAGATTTGGAAATAATAATAATAGCTGTCACCTGCCAGATGTATGCTACGTGCCAGGCATGACACTAAGTCCTTTACATACATTACTACATTATCTCGCTTAATCCTCACAACAGCTCTGTGATATACAATAGATACAGTTATTACCCTATTTAAAAAATAAGGTGTCTGGTGTCTTGCCCAGGGTTTCCCAACTGGTGAGTGATGGAGTGAGGATTCAAATCCAGGGAGTATGACACCAGAGTCCAGGTGTTTAATTTCTGTTTCTTCTTCTTTTTTTAATCATAGGGATTTGATTTTATTTTTTCTGTCTTTTTTTTATTGTTGTCCAAGTACAGTAGTCTCCATCTTCCCTCCACTACTCTCCCCTCACCCCAGCCATCCCTGCCTCCCACTCTCGATCCCACCCCCCTTCGGCTTTGTCCTTGTGTCCTTCATACATGTGTGTCTGAGTCAACCGAGCAGTAATTACAAGAGGACCCAAGTTTTGGGTAGAGAAGCTGGGGACAGCAAGTGAAAAACAGAGGATTGGAAGGACGGTCTGGGCCAGGAGAGGGACCTGCTTATGAAGACAGAGGGAAGGTCAGAGGTCCAGGGCTTTGGAACCTTCACAGTTCTCGAAGGAGCTCTGCCCAGAGCAAAGGAAATGAGGCTGAGGATCCGCTGAAGGAATCTGAGGAGGATAGCTGGGCTGGAAACAGGGATCTGGAAATCAGGAGGTTCTGAGGGAGACGTGTCTCCTGAGTTGCCACAAATGGACCGAAGGCTGCTTGGCCCTCTGGGGCTGTGCACTGGTCAGGCCACCTCATTGCACAGTTCCTGGGTCAACAGTCACAGTGGGCCACACGAGGTGCTTTTTTCTACTGGGTGAGCAGGACAGAAAGGGAGTGTATTTGGTCCCTGTGTCCACAGGACTCTTACCCATCGCACGGAGTTCTCTTCTCCACAGTGGCTCCCTGTCCTATGCACTTCCCACCCCCAAGACACTTACCTTCCATTGGATTTTTCCACCACCTGAAGAATAAAATTTTACTCCAGGGCATGGGTCAAAGGATAAAATACACACATGAGCGCACGCGTGCGTGCACACACACACACAAAGGTGAAATGGAGAGAGGTGAGGGGTCCGCTTGAGCCCAGGCAGGGCCTCTAATTCTGGGAGCTCTGGAGAAACTTGACACCATGGCCAGGTCCTGAGCCAGGGCGGAGGAGGGAGCAAACCATCTTCCCGGAGCAGGAAGTGAGGGAGAGAGAGTGAGAGTGAGCTGGGGAAGCGCTCTTGTTTTCTTTGGCCTCTGCCAGCCCAGGGAGGGAGAGGGAGAGAGGCCAGAAGGAGGAGGATGGGGCTAGTGGAAAGATCCGGCCTTTGTGTCCTTCCCTCCCCCAGGAAGTGGGGGGGAGGGAGCAGGAGGGGTAGGTGGAGGCCAGGCCACAGCTTCCCCCTGCCTGCTCCCTGTGAGGTGTGCAAGGGAGCTGGGGCCACAGAATCCTGGAATCAGAGGCCATTCAGGTGAGAATGTGGGGTGTGGTGAGGAGTGGGAGGGCTGGAGGTGGGAGGACAGAGTGTTAACTTATTAGAGGGATGGGACGAGCCCCAAAGCATAACCCAAATGCTCCTGAAGGTGCTGCATTCTCTCTTGCTCTCCAAGCCACCCCCCAAAAGGCCTTAACCCATGCACTGCTCTCTTCAGCAAACAGGTGGGGATCATTCCAGGAAAAGCTCCAGGCTTAGGCAGGCCAGGGCACCCCCTCAGGACGCTGGGCTTATGGAGCCCCAATGTGTCTCTGAGTTTATGCTGGGATGTAGTCAGATGCAGTCATTCCTACTCTGAAGAGAAAGACTTCCTTAAGAGCAACTCCACCCCTAATCCTAATTCTTCCAGCAACTTCCATCCCACATGTGAGCCTAACCCCACAATCCATCTCCCACGGGAACCCCAAAGCAGTCTCAACCCAAATTCAAAATTGCTGAATTTAACCCCACACCTTTAATTAATCTCACGCAAAACCTTACCATAGCCCCGCCCAGACGCACCCTGATCTGTGTAAATCATAAGCTGGACTGCCCAGAGGTGTCTGCGGTGGGGTGGGAATTAACAGTCACAGCTGACATGCATCGAGTTTTTAGGAGGTGTGAGGCCCTGTAATGGCCTTTTTCCATTTATTACTGTATTAACTCATACCAATGAGTTAGGCATTACTGTTACTACCGTCTTACAGAGGAGAAAACCAGGCTCAGAAAGATCGGGTTAATCACTCCGGTGAAGTGCCCCCAGCGCTGGATGTGACCTGTGGAGTCACTGTTCCCCATCGGCAACATCCGTCGTCGCACAGGGTGAGTGTGGGGAATGTGCGGCTGCTCTAAAAGCCAAACGAAGCTCTGTCATTTGAGACCCACATGGGGTCTCCGCTCAGGTATTGAGTAAGAGATGTCTCTGAGGTCTCAGAGCCTAGAAACTCACTGCAGAGTGACACAAGAATCTCAGTACAGGAAGAAAGGATCTGATCCAGGAAAACCACCCCAGCCCTCATTAATTCTCGGCTCTGCTGGACCGTGGCAGACCCCACCACCACAGCCCCTGCCCCACCACTTTGGGGGTGTTCCTCCTGATCAGCCAGCTCTAATTTGAGCTCAGCTAATATTCTGATTCATCCTGGGGAATGCAGCCAGAGCCTTCCAGAACCCAGTGAGGGGAGTCCTCAGTCAGGACAGGGATGATGGCCTAAGCTTAGTGCTTTATCACGCGCACACTAACAGATGGGCCTGCTCATGCCCTCACACAATGCCCTGTTCAGGACCTCTCCAGTTTCTTTTCTCTGCCCCAAACCTTATGTTTTCTCCAGTCCAGTGAAGGAAGCTCTGGTGGGTAGAGTCCATTCTAGAGGATCTCACTTGTGGAAACACCAACCTACAAAGTTCCCAGAACATCAGCAGGTCTGGCCAGACCAAAGAGAAGGTACCGACTTTTGGAGTCCTCTATTCCTTCCTGGGTTAGGTGTTGTGTCAGGGTTTCTGTGGCCAGGTGTCTATCCAACCATGAAGGACCACATCAAGAAATGCTGTCCCTGGCTGGTATGGCTCAATGGATTGAGCACCAGCCTAAGAACAAAAAGGGTCACTGGTTTGATTCCCAGTCAGGGCACGTGCCTGGGTAGTGGGCCAGGTCCCCAGTAGGGGGCGCTCGAGAGGCAACCGCACATTGATGTTTCCTCCATCTCTCCCTCCCTTTCCCTCTCTCTAAAAATAAGTAAATAAAATCTTTTTAAAAAAGAAAAGAAAAGAAAGAAATGCTCAGCGCACGTCACCTCTACCACCGCCATTCTCAAACAGTCTTAAGAAGGTGATCCAGCCAGGGAACTCTGGCCACAGAGATACCTGATCAGAGACCAGCTAGCAGACCCAGTCTATGGCTCAAGGTGCTTTGGCTTAAAGGCCAGAAAACTCTTCTCATGTCTACTTTAAGCCTATAAGCAAAGAGCATCTTGGCCACACAACCCTGGCTCCTAGTGTTTGTCGCATGCTGACAGCACCTAGTGCCTTTCCAAACCAGTCCAGGGACTCCTGAAATAGCCCACGGTGGCTTGCTGAAGCCACCTGTGCCCAGTCCTACCTTTTTCTCCCTTCTCCATCCCCCACATTTACCTCTTTCTTATATGCAACATGAGTGTTCTTTCTCTTCTGCCACCATCCCCATTTGTCATTTGGGAGCCATAACAGTCATAAGTATAATTAGCTTCTGGAGGAGGAGGGCCACATGGCATAGGTGAAGTAGGACTGGGAAAGGGAGAGGGCACGGGGAAGGAGGTACGAGGCTCTGCCAGCATCACTCCCAGCTGGAGCCACAGAGTCAGGAATCGGAATCCGCGCCTGCAGAGAGGTAGGAGCCCATGCCCGGATGGCAGTGAAGCCCGTCACAGCAGTTCCTCTAGGCTGGGTGACATGGGTCCTCCCCAGCCCTCTCCGGAAAACTGTCAGCTCCTGGGGCTGGGAATCCTCCGCCGGCAGACCCCCTCCTGATTCCACAGATGCAGATAAAAGTCGGAATAGAAATAACCGGCACTGAGAGGGGCAAGTGCAGATGTGGCCATGAGAGCCCCAGATGTGGTTTGGCCACGGCCGCCGCCAGGCTGCTGGGGCTGCAAACAGGAATGTAGACCCAGATGGGGCTGGGGCTGGGGGACAAGGGGGAGCACCATGCACAGAGCTGCTTTCTGGGCTCTAGGAGGGGTGCAGCTCTGAGGAGATGGGAGTTCTAGCATGTGACTTCATGAAAAGTGAAGTCATACACTTCCTCAGCCTGGTCCTGGGGAAGAGAGATTCCTGCAAATGCCCCCAGCCTAATTGCCCTCATTCTGCACTCTCCTCCAACTCCCGCTGCCCTTCCCCACCTGGGCCTCCAACCACAGCATGAGCGTCATTGGGACTCTTCTTTGCAGGTCACCCAGGGGTGCTCCTTAGGCACCTCCTGCCACAGATGGGAGGGCAGCAACGCTGCCTCTGCCTCTGGGAAACGGGGGGAAATGTCAGTGTCAGCCCGGCAGGTCAGCCTCTGTCCTAAGCCCCGCTAATACCCAGCATTCAGGGCCCCATAAAGATGAAGGGCTCTGCAGCCTTGCTCAGGGGCCCCTGCACATAAACACCCACAATGATAAAGCTCCCTGCACCATCCCCCGTGAGGCCCATTTACTTCCCACTTTGTTTTGAATTTTCATCTCGGGAGAAGTTTGCAAACCGTTAACAGCAACTTTCCAGAAATTGCAGAATATAATCAGTGGACTCCCAGCCTGGCCATTCACTCTCAGACACAGCACCCCCAGGCCACCACCTACCAAGGAGTGGAGGAGGCAGGAGGCTGAAGGTGGTCAGCAGTCTGGCTGGGACAAGGCCATGGAGGCCTCCCTTGCCTAGCCCCCCCCCACCCCCCACCCCTGGATGAGCTTGGCCTACACCCAGCCAGCCCCCATCCCTGTCCTGTTTGTTAGAATAAGAAGACCAGCCCACACTCAGTTATTCTAGGAGGATTAGCTAGCTCAACACAGAACACCTCTCCTGGACAGGAAGTTTCACTTTAAATACACCCTGAACCCCACCCACTGCAGGATCAGCCATTGCCTTTGGTAATGGCCGAGGGATGGAAAGGTAGAAGAAGACACCTCTCCCTGTCCTCTCCTAAGGAGCTAGAGCCACAGCACTGGGATCACCAAATCTTCCCCCACCCCCACCGTGACACCCTGCACTGACCCCTGCAATTCTCTTTTGCAGAGGTTAGCCCCAGGATCTGGGTGGAAGTCCTGGGGCTGGATTTCTCAGCGTCACCCTGTTCCTTCGATGATCTCTAGGGCGGCCCTACTGCCTTTACTACAGGAAACAAAACCTCTTTTAGAAAAACCCACCCCCTTCTTCCAGTCTCCTCCAAAGAGCCAAACTAATACTTCCTGAGTGCCTACCATGAGCTTTAGCACGTCTAATTTCATCTTCACAACCCTGCAAGTGTGGAAATACCATCATCTTCTTAAACGTGAGGAAACAGCCTCAGACAGGACAAACAAATTCTCCTGAGGCCACAAGCTAATAGATGACAGGACGGGACCAGCACTCGAACCCAGTCCTTGCTTCCTCTGCTGTGTCACGCTCTCCCTGAGAAGGTGGGAAGCTGGACCCTGAGTGGGCAGAGGAAAGTGACAGCAGAGAGGCATGCAACAAGCCCTTCCCTTCTTCCTCAGTCACGCTCCAGCTGTGACTCACCCTGCTGCCTTCTTGACAGGCAAGCATCCTGGCTTCACACCTGGACTCATCTTCCCACAGCCCAGGGACAGGGTTTCCAGCAGCCACACAAGGACTCTAACAGCTACCTCAAATCATATAATTCCACCCGGGATTATAGATCAATAAGGATTATCAATGTCAGAGGGCTTGCAATCAAGGCCAACTCCCAGGAAGAGGAGAGAACATGGCCAGTTTTTACAAAGAAGTTCTTTGTGCAGAAAGGAAAGAAAAGAAAGCCCAGAGCCCTGGCTGGTGTAGCTCAGTGGACTGAGTGTGGGCCTGTGAACCAAAGGATTGCGGTTCAATTCCCAGTCAGGGCACATGCCTGGGTTGCAGGCCAGTTCTCGGCAAGGGACCTACGAGAGGCAACCATACATTGATATTTCTCCCCCTCCCCCTTCCCTTCCCCTCTAAAGATAAATAAATAAAATGGTTTTTTGTTTTTTTTTTTTTAAAGCCCAGAGCAGAGAAGGGACCAATCAATGGTTGGAGAAGTGGGCTCACCACTGTGGGGCAGGTTGGGTGGCGCCAGAAATGACACACTATGTGGGGTTCAGTGGCCATCTGCAGTTCTCCCAACCAGCGCTCAGAATCCCAGATCCTAGAGGGGGCTGCAGCAGCCCTCCTCCTGCGGTCTACTCCACATTCCTCACATTCTTTACGCTCAATTAAGAAGAAATAATCAGGGGAGCAAGCAAGGCCACAGCAGGGCGGCCATGCCCCATGCTGGCGGCATCACATGTGCAGAAACCGCCCCCCAGGGTCAAGCCAGACCAGACCTGGGACCGAGGGACCTTGGAAAGATGAGAAAAGCAAGCAGGGTGAACAAGGGTGTCTCCCGGTGCTCCACAGAGACAAAAGAGTGAGAAGGAAGCAGGGAGAGGAGGCTGGGATCTGAAAGGAAAAGGAGATGAGGAGGCAAGGCTAAAGCAGAGGCAAGGTGTATGGCTGGAAGACCTCGGCCATCCACTACTTCACCGAGTTACCGCTTTACCACTATCACAGCAGTGTCACCATCACCACCCCCCAACATCATCAAATGTGCTTCCAGACACTCCTGGGTGCTTAGAGCACACTCGCCATTACCGGTTAGTAGCGCGAGCTGATTAAGTGTGTCATGAGAATAGTATCTGTCGGTGGTCTTCAAAATATCCCACCCATAGTCTGCAGGGGGATACTATCCTGACCCCAGTGGATCGTGCGTGTCATTTCCTCCTCTTGGACACAGCAGGCCTGGCTAGCCATGCAAACTCCTACTCCCTCGAGCCTCTATCCAATGGCTGCTTCCTCCTCCACTCCCACACCCAGCCTCTACCTTCACAAAAGCCTCCCTGATCCCCCCAGCAGACTGAGTTTCCTCTAGGCCACTCTGGTACATGTAACCAGGACAGATCTTAGGCTGTTTTGTAATGTTAGGTGTGTATGTCTATATATCCACCAAAATGAACAATAACAATGAATGATTATTATTATTTATCAAGCATGTTCTACATGGCAGAATAAGATGCCAGGTACTATGTCAGCACTTGATAGATTTCCTCATTTAATCCTTTTAATGTTCCTAGAGGTCATTACTATTATTATCCCCAATTTACTCATGAGGAAATTGAGACTTGGAAAGGTTAAATGACTTGTCCAGAGTGACCCAGCTGGCACATTGAGGAGGGGGAGTTTGAACACAGGATCATAAAATGCCAAAACCTGTGCTATTAATCTAACACTGAGATGTTCAAGGACAGGGTCTGTATTTAACCTTGCTGACCACTGACTATATGGCAAAGAACAGATGCTCCATATAGGATGGGTGGATGGGTGGATGGGTGGATGGATGTTGTGGGCTCTACAGAGTTTCAGCGGTGGAAGAAGGCCAAAAACTCTGCCCACCTTCCATATCGACAGATCAAACTTGTGAGATGATCTGTTAGAACGATCTATTCTACGCTCCCTATTGGGTCAACTGTTAGGACACTCTCTAATGGCCACTTTGGCGCTTTAGTCTATGACTGTATGTACACTCAGTCTGTGGTCAGAGGTAGTGGCCAACTTATAATGAGGGTGGGAATCAATCTGGGCCCAGTGTAGAGGATCAGTCTACGGCCAGCCTATGTCAAAGGAAGAGAACACCTCTCTGCCAAGCTGACTCACAGCTGAATAGAGAATGGGCAATTCTTAAGCCAGAGCGCCTTGCCCCCAAGCACTTAAAGGTAGAGAGGTCAGTGTGAGTAACTAGGTATGTGGGACAGTACAGGATGAATTGTCCTGGGAACAGGGTGAGGGGATGTCTCCAGTGAGCACCGTGTCCTCTTTGTGAGTCCCACCATAGTGTGTGTGGTGCGGCACACATGTGTGTGGGCTATGTATGGTGGGACAACAGGGGCTGCGTAGGGTGTGGGAGAGACAAGCACACACCTGTAATAACATTGGCTTCAGACGCTAGGAGAGAAGAAATTCCCCCAACTGTTTTATCAGAGCCGAAGTTACCAAATTACATTGTTGTTTTAAATTTGAGCTTCTCTGCCTGCAAATGGGGGTTGAGAGGGAGAATCTCAGGTTCATGAGCTTAATGCTTGGCTGGACCTGGAGCTCTGCCTCCCCACCCAACCAAGTTCCCAGAGCTCCAGGCCCAAGGAACAAAAGTCTTCTCTCTCAGGGCTTTGAAGTGGAAACACTAACTGCTCCCTTTAATTAGAAAGAAACCCCCTATTGTTCCTGCTTTATTACTGATGGAGGAAGACTGTGGGGAGGGGGATTCTGAAGAACAGCGGTTGGAGGGGGAAAGAAGAGGACACAAAATCTCTCCAGAGAATAGAGCAGCTCCACTCTGGTCTGCACCAAACCAGACCTCTTTGCCCACCCAATCAACCAGGACTTTACAGGGCGTACAGCCTTTGATTAGATGTCACAGGAAAGATAGAAGACAAGGTCCCAAGCCTCAGAAGTTTATAATCTAGGTAGAGGAGGCAGGGCAGGAGGAAAAGAAATGAAAGATAATTGATACTGAATTAGTACTACCAATAAAATCTACAAGAATTTAGAGCAAGGAGATAGTCCCAGAGACAACCTCATCAGAATATTTTGGGAGGGTATCTAGGGATGTGAGTTGAGTGCTGCAGACTGGAGAGAATTGACAGAGAGTAAGAAGAGGATACTCCCCCTCCAAGCAGGTGAGTGGCCTGTGCAAAGGCACAGAAGTCGAACCAGGCACAGCTTCTTTGGAGGACAGCAAAGAAGGAGGTCTGATTGTAGAGGAGGGTGCGTGCAGGAGAACTACCGGGAACCAGCCTGCACAAAGCAGATGTGACAGAAGAGTGGAAGACTTCGAAAGCACACAGGGGAGAATGGCCCTGATGAGACACCAAGGAAGCCACTGGGCTTTCCTGAGCAGGCGAGTGACCTGATAAAAGGTGGCTCTTGGGGAGATTAATCTGGCAGCTCTGTGCAGGAAGGCACGGAGGGGAGAGAGTCAAGATGGGGAGACCAGTTGGGGAGCTTCTGAGGAAACCCAGGTAATGACGGCTTAGACTAAGGTGATGGCAGTGGGACCGGGAAAGGATCGGTGAGTCTGGGATAGATTTCAAAGGAAGAAATAAAATGTGTTGACAGAATAGGTATAAGGGAATAAAAGAGTGGGAACAAAGATCCTTCCAAGGTCTCCAGTATGGGAGAGTAGAAAGGTGATGGAGGGGGGAAAGAGTAGAAGCTCTCTATGCAAAGTGGAGAGCCAATAAACAAAGCTCCCTGAAGCCATTTTTCTTCCTCTCAGAGCCCAAAGATGCCTTGAACCCAGTACTCAGAGAATAGCAACTCCAGGGCCAGAAAGCCCTCTTCCCTCAGACGGGGAACACCGTGATGAAAACTACTTTTGTGCAATCTTTGCTCATGCACTTCAAAGTGATTTTGTGCCTCAGCTGATCCTCAAAACAACCACAGCAGGTGTTATCCCCATTTTGCAGATGAAGAAACTGAGGCCTAGAAAGCCTAAATAACTTCCTCTAAGTCACACAACTAGTTAGGGGCAGAGCCGGGAGGAGAAGCCTTCTGACTTTCAGCTCAGAACCCTTCCCAATGCTTGTTGGCAGCCAACAGGAGGAGAGGAGAGCATCCTGGAGCTACACGTGCCCTGAGTCACTGGGGCAAGGAATCTGGGCCTTAGAGAGAGGGTCCACCCTAGACTTCAACAGCACCTCCAGCCTGCTCCTCACACTCACATAGGGCGTAAGTCGGGAGCCCAGGGTTGGAAACGCCAAGTCTAATCAGACCTCACAAGCCCACAGATGGTTTGAATCAACGTGCTACCTTGATAGGAATAATGAGGAGTCCTGAAGACAGTCTTATGCCAGCTCCATCCGTCTGGTCAGAGAACTACATCTTCCGCAAGAATTTCCCCATCCGGGGTCTCGCCCGCCTCTAAGCTGGGCAAATCCTTCATGAGGAAGTCCCCTGGTCCTACATCACAGCTGCTCCCCAGCCCCCACCAGGAGAACCACCCACAGGTTTCCCAAAACTCTGGCCTCAGGTTCTGATTTGATTTCTGAGATCTTTCTTGAGGCTGAAAACAGTTCCTAGGGAGAAGCAGGTGACGACGGGTCAAAGGCCGGGCCAGGGGTTAGGAGGCAATGTAGTGGGGTGGATGCGCCTGGATCCAGACAAATGGAGAACCGGACAAATGCCCCTCCCCCCACTTCCTGGCAGAATAAGTATTCCCAATGTTCATTGTTTCATTCATTCCACATGACAAATGTCATTATGACATTTCCTTTGATGGGACACCTGACCTAGGGCATCCAAATCTCATGAAGGCTGGGGTTAATCAATCTTTGAGGTTACAGAGTCCCAGGAACAGAACCAGACCTACAGTTCAGAAAAGCCTCGCCTCTAATTTGGGGAGCCACGTACAGCCAGGCCCCAGAGTGGCAGCAATGGCCTTTCCTCAGGAAAATCTCAGGCTTGGGATCTCAGCCCGCCCCCTACCCCCAAGGTGGCTTTGTGGGCAGGGACCTGCTTTAATAAAAATTTAGCCTGGCCACCCCCTTGCCTAGCAAAGCTTAATTTGAAGCTTAAAAAACAATGAAGTTAATTTTTAAAAACCTTTCATTGAGTTCCATGAGACCCCTATTAATTTTATTGTTTCAATAAAGCATTTATTTAATTGTCTCCAGAAGGGCCCTGTTAAATGCACAGATGTTACCTGAGTCAGCAGGGAGGGAGCTGGGAGCCTTTTTTTTTTGTTGTTTTTCAGCTCTCCCGTTTGCACATTAGCAGCATTCTGTTATTGGATTAACTGATTGTCACCTTTAAAATCACAAAATTGAGCCCTGAGGGAATGAGACACAAGACAGGTAAATGCTAGGGAGCACTTCAGGTCACAGTTGCAGGGAGCAGGAAGCCACACTCGTGCTAAAGAGGCTGGGTTTGGTTAAGAGGAAGAAAAGGATTTTTTTTTCCTGCTGATGAGGAGACATTTGTTATTTAGCCTCTGGCACAAAGCTGATATTCCTGAAAAACATCAGAGGACAAGCACATCACTAGATGTATGTTGTCCGACCTATAGGAGGGGAAGGGCTCAGCTGGAGTCGGCAGGGAATCTCTGGAATGTCCTAGTCTTTCCACAGTCATTTACTGAGTACCTCCTGTATGCTGCTATTCCTTGGAGCTTGAAGTACATAGCAGTGGACAAAACAAAGACCCTGCCCTCACAGTGCTTGCATCGTAAGGGGAGAAGACTAACAACAAAAAAGTCAAAATATAACTGACATATCAAGATCACACCAGATAATTAGTGCTGTGAGGACAAAGCAGAGCAATGTGGTAGAGAGTAGGCAGAGGAGGCCTGTCTGATGAGATGACATTGAGCCAAGACTTGAAAACACAGAGAAGGAGCCAGCAACAAGTGCAAAGAATCTGGGGCAGCATTTTGAGAGGAGCATGAGCTGGGGAGAGGCCCAGGGGACCCTCTTACATCAGGAATATTTCAAGAGCTACCTCAGGACAGAGAGTCCATCATTTATCTTTCTGTTCCTGGTTATGTGCTTGGTGTCTAGCACAGGTGATGAACAAAAATAGGATTGAAAGTGGGGAAAGGAAGGAAGGGAAGGGGAAGATTGAACACTTGGCGGGAACTTCATTTAGTCAAATTATTTTTTAAATTCAACAACCCATTAAAACAGAAAAAGAGGCGGGTGGGGGAAGCTCAGTCTATATGCCAGGTCACTCTTTACCAAGCTATGGGGGGCCCCAGTGGAAGGAAGGCATGAGGGATCTACATCTAGATTCATCTAGGAGATCAAAATGTAATTGGACAAACAGTAATAGTAATTACTCCTAAAACTATTATGGGCTCTGATTCAGAGCTTACAAAATGTTTGTGCATACATTTATTCTTTCTAACAACCTTATGAGATAGAAAATAACAATATTAGTCAATATTAACTAATTGCTTATAGGCCTTGGCACTGTGCTAGGTGGTGGGGATACACTGGGAGCTGAAGTCAGACAAGGCCTTGCTTTCACAGGGTATACAGTCTGGGGTAGACAGACTGCAACCAAAAGACACAATGAGAGAAACTGCAGCCACAGTGAGTATTGCAATGGATAGGTACATAGGGCTGCAAGAACCCCTACTGGGAGTGACTTCCTAGTAAGACCAGTCTTAGGAACTGAGCTCTAGAATGAATGTGATAACTAGGCAAAGAGGGGAGGCAAGGGTGTTCCAAGCAGAGGGAACAGTAATTGGACGGGGTGGCTGGAGAGCAAGGTACAAATGAGGCGCAGGGGAGGGTAACTGGGTCTAAAGCAGACAAAGGGAGGCAGGGCATAGTTAAGGGGAAGTGGAAGAGGTAAACAAGGTTATAGTACGTGGGGCCTTGGAGAACATGGAAGCCAGAAGCCAATGAAGATTTTATCTGCAAACACTCGAACATCTGTCTTGAAGAAAATGGAGTAACTTTGCTACAATCAACTAATGTGTTGGCTACTTGTGGGAAAGTGTGCTTGCCTATCACGAGGGTGGGGATGAGGGTGAATGGGTTATTTGAAGGTCAGGGAGGAGTCCTACTTTGGTCAGGAGATTGGGCAGGATCAATGACTCCCACTTTGTCATCATCAAGGATCCCTTTTATTCGCCCTGCTGCCCCACAAACCCTAGATTCTTTAAAGTCTGCCTACCAGGGCATATTGATATAACATAATCCCTCCCCCATTTTTATTAAAAAGTAATCAATGTCATTCATCAGCACAGAAGATCCAGCGCATGATGTCATTCTGGCCACAAGCAAAGAAAGTTAATGGTTTTCTTGATTGGGCAAACTAATCAAGAAATATGTATCGTTTCCCATCAGCTTTCTGAAATACTGGCATAACTCCCCCCCGCCCCATCTCACTGGACATCTTAGGGCTCCGGGCCACGAACTGCTGTTCTATGGTCAGACCCAACATCTCTTCCACCCATGGGACTCTCTGAACCAGGATGTACAGGCTCCTTGGGTTCAGACATTTGGGGAAGGAGCAATGGATATGAACTAAAGCAGCCAGGGAAGGCTTTCTGGGGGCAGGGCAAGGATGGGGGGGGCAGTCTTGAGAAGGGCCTTGAAGGATGGGCAAGCTTTGGGCAGGTGAGGAAAGGGTGTGGCCACGAAGGAGTAGAAGATCATGTTCTAAGCCAGTGAAGCAACCAGCCAGGCTGCAACAAAGAGTCAGGAAGTGCTTGCGGATATGAGAGTGGAATGGGTGAGTTGTGACTGACTTGACATGCCAAGCTAAATTATCTTCCAAATGACGGGGAATCATCAAAGATTTTAAAACAGGAAAACGATGTGTTGGAAGCGATGTTCTTGGCAGATGAATCTGGTGCCCATACATGCTGTGAGGTGGGAGAAGTACATGGAGGGGACCCAGTCAATAGACCAGATGTGAGAGCAAGAGCCTGGACTGGGGAGGACGGCAGTGAGGGAATAAAGGAGCAAATCCAAGAGCCTGTTTTTTAAAAGCACAGGACTTGAATTTGAGTTTGGAAGCATCAAAGGGACTCTGAGGTATCTTGGAGCCTGCGGTAGAGAAATGAGACAGTCGCCCAAGGAAGTTCGTGGGGGGAAGGAGATGGTGAATTCATGAGGCATCTTAGGGAGTCTTTACACAGTAAATCCTTCACAGTGGTTACCTCTGCAGGTGGGGTTGGAGGGGCAAGCAAAGTGGCTTTCATATCTTATGATATGTAATCTCTTTTAATAGAGGGATTTTGTGTAATTTTTACTTCCTTTTTTTGTACTTTTTAGAATTTTTCAAATAATAATTTTAATTCCATGCAGACTCCTGGAGTCTCATTAACCCTTTGTAAACCATTCCTCCTGATTTGTTCCCTCTCCCCCACAGGGAAAGGAAAGGAAGGAGTGATTTACCCACTGCTGGAGTCTCTGAAAAGCACTTCATAGGGGTTCAGTCTCTGCTCCCGCTTGTGGTTTTCCCTATGGTGGGGGTCGGGGTCTCCTCAATGTCTCTCTCCAGCTGTATCCCCCCTTCTCTCCGTACTGCTCCATGCCCCCACAGGGCCTGCCTCTGTCCTCAAAGACTCAAGCATCAGACTGCAATCTTTGAAGCCAGATTGCAGTGCTGGGCCTGGAAAGACTGACCTTGGGATTTTTATAGCTGACATCAGCCTAGCCCATAAACTATGGGTGGCAGGACAGACCATGAAAGAGCCCAAGCTCTGATGTCAAAGGCGTCTGCATCCAAATCCAGCTCTGCCACAGTTACCCAACCTCCCCATGTCAATTTTCTCATCTTGAAAATTGGAGATAATAATAGTATTTATCTGCTAGAAGTATTAAGTGGATTAAATGATGATGAAAGGCATTTAATAAGTGTGCTCTGTCATTAGTGTTATTAAGAACGATAAAATAATAAATCTATGACCAAACTTTGTTGCTTAGAGGCAAAAATAACCTTTAATACACTTCTGTCTTGGTTACCACTGGTGGCATTTCTTCGCATCTCTGTCTCTCCCTTTGACTGGATTTTTTTTTTTTCCAAAACCAACAAAGAGCTGAGAGAAGAGCTGAATCAGGGTCTGTGTTGCTGCTTTCTGATTCTTGGTGGTCTATCCTGCCACTTACAATTTGTGTGACATTTGACAGATTCCTTAATCTCATGAGCCTCAATTCCTTCATCTATAAAACGGGTGTAATAATGCTGACCTTGTGCTCTGTGTCAAGAGGTTGGACAGTTTCTGGCACACAGCAGACTTTAGTACGTGATAGTTCTCCACCAGGGTTCCAGGCAGGGGCCCACTCTGTCCTGCCAGCCCCCAACCCCCAGACCCTGCATAATCTCCTGTGTGTTAGTTGGTCCCTGATGGTTTGGGGTGAATCTTCTCCATTATCCCATAAGCTCCAGAGGGCAGAGGCAAGGCCAAGGCCTCCTTAACTGAACGGAGCCATCTTCCCCCCTGGACATGGCTCCAGGCCAGGCTCCTGGGCAGCCAGGGAAGAGGGAGAGAACTGTCGGTCCTCTAGAGGCCCAGAACCAGATGCACAAGCTCAATAGTCCCTCTTTCTTCCTCTCTTCTCTGCACTTTCCAAACCAATGCTCTGAGGCTGCTCCAGAAGAATTGGTTCTTTCTATTTAATCATGGGCTAGAGACCAAGTTGCCCAATTGACTCAGAGTGCATTTGGCTTGGTCAGAGAAGGTGTGATGTGTCAGATCCAATCACCCCGCCCCTATGCTCCTGATCCCACCACTCTCCCATGCAAAGGCCTCTGGACAAAGGCAAAAGCCTCCACTCCATCACCCCCTCTACTTGACTCTCCATCTGCCCAGGGGATCACAGGCCCTGGGGTGCAGCCCTCACTGTTCTCTGTTCCCTCAAGGGCCTTCAGGACAGAGCCTCTATTCTGGGCTAGGTCCAATGCTCTAAACAGGTACCTCTCAGCCTTCTCCACCAGGAAATCCATCTCAGACAGCCAGGAAAGGGAGAGAAGAGCAGCTGTCACAGAGTATCTCTCTCGGCTGGAGGGTGAGTCTGAGCAGGAGGGAGAAAGAGAGAGCCAGGCCCAGGGAAGGAAACCGAGAGACAGACACTGGAGCACAGACCTAGAGGCCCAGACAGACAGACAACAGCTCACCCAGGCCCTGAGAGCTCTGGGAGCCCACAGAGCTTTTTGGTCTCTGGGGTCCTGGAGGGCCTCGCCCTCTACCAGGGTCATGGAAGCCGAATGGCTCATGTTCTCACCTTGAGAGCCACAGAGAGGAACTAAGCTCTTTTCCAGAAATGGGTGGAGAGAGCTCTCCGGAGCCAGGGCTTTGTGCTCTTTGTCTGATTACCCTTTTCAAGATTCAGGGGCTTTTGTCTGTCTCCAGGTTTCTGCATCTTTGCCTATCTTGTCTCCTCTGTCTTTCGTTCGCTGCCCCCATCTCTGTCTCAGATCATTTCTGGGGGACTCTGCCTTGGGGCTCCCGCTCTCCAGTGTGTAGGAAACCTGACCTTCATCATCTGTTTTTTATATTTTGGAAACGTCCGCTTCACTTCCTACCTGAGGGAAGTGGGGGTTGGGGGAGCAGCCTGGCCGGCTCCACCTCTTTCCATCCCCCATCCTTTTCTGAATCCCCCCACCCCAGTTCCTTGTCCCCAGAGCTCAGAGCTGAGGCCTTCCCTGCTCAGGGTCACCATGGCACCAGGAATCAGGCTCTGATTCATGATCTTCTCTCTGCAGCTCACCGCAGGGTGGGGAAGGCAGAGAGGCCTCCTCCTATCCACTGCTGGTTTGCTGATTTGGGAAAAAGTGAAAATTCCAGGCACAGAAAGAGCCCAGGAGCCTGAGAGATTTCACCAGTGGAAACCAAGATAGAAAGTAAAGTCATTTCTGTCTCTAGGCAGACTTACAGCCAACCAGGTTGCCTAACACGTCATCACAGATATTTGCTTAATATTATTATTAATACGAGCCACAGATTACACACACTGAGGGCATATCCTGTGCCAGGCACTTTATATGCCTCTGAGTATCATCCACCGAAAAACTTTGTCTGGTAGATATTACTATTACTTCCCATTTTCTTAACGAGAAAATGAAGACTACATACAGAGGTTAACTGACTTGCCCAAAGCAACCCACTAATAAGTCTAAGCCCAGGTTTCTCTGACTCCAAGTCCTAAGCTCTTTATTCCAAGTTTTTTAAGGCCTGAGAAATGTATTTTGTTTATTTCCTTTTTAAGGAAATAAATCCACAGAACCCAGAATAAACCTTCAAGATCCCAGGGACCCACATACCCCAGTGGGACAGACATTGTCTGTAACTCACTACTTTCTGGGAGACCTTGAAGAACCAGCCAGCCAAGACTGTGTGCACAGGCTAGAAGAGGGCAATTTGGGAAGGAAGAAGTGGGAGGGCAAGGTGAAAAAACGCAAAGGATGGCTGTGGTCAGCCAGGCTGGAGGAGCCTGGCTCTGTGCGGAGAAACAAAATGTTGGGGGTGGATAGAGCCAGGTGGAGGGCTGGGGCCAGCTCCCAGAGGCCTGGAGTTAGTTTATGCTCCAGGTTTTTGGGCAGGAGAGTAATACAGCTGTCCTTCCATACCTGCAGGCTCTGAATACAGGATTCAACCAACCATGGAAGAAAATAGTCGGAAAAAAGTGTTACATTGTTGCTGATGTGTACTATAGAGTTAGGCCCACCTGGTTGTATCTGTACTGAATGTGCAAACCTTTTTTTGGTCATTATTCCCTAAACAATACAGTATGTCAACTATTTACATTATATTAGATAATATAAGTAATCCAAAGATGATTTAAAGTACATGGAGGATGTGCACAGATTACATGCAAATACCACGCCATTTTTTATAAGGGACTTGGGCATCCACGGGATTCCTGGAACCAGTAGCCCCCAGGAATAGCAAGGGATGACTGTTCCCCAAAAGAAGTGTTTGAGACCTAGGCTGGAGGGAAAAGGGAGACCATGAAGAGAGCTTCGGAAAGACTGGTATCACAGTCCCAGCACCCTAGGGCAATCTGACAAAGTAGACATGACAAATTTCTGACATGCAGAAATTGTTGATCTAAAAGGCATTTCCAAAGACATTTAGCATTTTGGAGTCTGGGCCACGAGCTTCCTTCCCAAGGATTGCTATCTAAATTAGTGTGCGGGTGGAGTGGGGGGTGGCAGGCAGAGGGAAGGGCAGGAAACCTCGGTGTCTGCAGCACTTAGCCTTCACACTTCCAGACAGACCCTGAGCGAGAGAGAGCCCTCAGCACTCTGAGCTAGACCCTGGCCTGAGGACTTTGGTCTGGGAGGCCCAGGATACTGCCTGGCCAGTTCTTTAAGATGGGGCAAGTGGACAGATTGTAGATCTGGAGCCTGAAGCAGCAGTTTTGTGTCTTTTTCAATTCTTTGAAAGGATGATTCCTCTCTCTGGGTGGCAAAAAAAAAAAAAAAGCAGCAAATAACCAAGATTTGGTTAAGAGCTCAAGAACTGCCAATTCAGAAACTCTAATCTGTTCAAAAAGTTAAGCCCTTTTTTTCAGAGTCCAAAAACCTATTTCCATCAAAGACTGTGTATGTCTGTGTGTCTGAGAGCTGGTGAGGGAGACAGAGTGAGTGTGAGAAGGACAGGGTTGATAGGCCTTTGTTCTTGTGTGTGAGGCTGCTGCTCTGTGGGCTTGTGTGTGCACATTGCACATACATTTGTGCCTGTTTCTCAGGCCCCTGTGTGTATTGAACTTTCAAACCATAACAGAAACACTGGAGCTTGGCAAAGAATAATTATCTAATTTTGGAACGTGTTATTATAATACCTACATGATGTGTAACGAACTTAACAATGTTCGCGTTATATTCACCCACTCTGAGTTATAGACCCACAATGCCAAGCCCTACTTACTTCAGAGGCTTCTCCAAGACCCAAGAGCACAGCAGGCTCCAAAGAAAACTCTTTAAGGAATATTCTCCCCACAAGGGCTTCCTCATGTATCTCAAAAGGTTGGCTGGGAAGGGGGGAAGAGCTTATCTCGGGATCCCCACTCCCCACTAGAAGAACCTCTGGAACTGGTAAGAAAACAGCCCTCTTGGGGTCAACAGAGGTAGATAGGCTTTCCCTGACTCAGCTGTGGGCCAGGGGGCCTCCTGATCAGCAAGGCTCTCCTCTTCCCCAGGGGGCTGGATTGAACTGAAGCTGAGTGTGAAGGGAATGTTTGCTGTTTGCTGCTGCTCCCTGTTGACTTTAGCCAGTAGCTCTGTTTACAAACCCAGGTTGGTTTTCCCAGCGCAGTTAATTAGACCAAAGACATCTGGTGTGAGGGCTGGGGAGGGCATCTGCTCAGCGCCTTCCCCCAACACCCAGCAGCCATGGGCAGGGCAGGGCAGAGCAGCTAAACAGAACCAGACCCAACTCCAGCAAACCCAAGGTTCTCGGGAGAATTGTGGCTTCTCTGATTCTGCCTCTCCCATGCTCGCTAACTTAGACTGGACCCCAGCCTTCCGAGTCTTCAGGACCCCAGGAATCAGGGCTGGGTGTCCCTACCGAAGTGGGATCAAGCACTCAGTCCTCTCTGCTCTTCCACGTTCACAAGAACTGGGCAGAGATTCCTGTCCCCTCTCATCACAGCGGCTCTGCATTCTGTAGGAATGACAGATTTCCTGAGGCCCCTGCAGGAAAATTTCCCCTCCTGGACACCCTCTTAGAGGGGAGGCTCTGGGCCCTCCTCCCCCCTCCCCCACCCCGACTTCTCTTTTGACGATCTCGGACACTACGGGGAAGGAGATTCGTCAGTCCAGGTCCAGAGGGAGGGAGGAAGGTGCCCAAGAACAGGAGAGGATCTAGGCGGACAGTTCCAGGGCGGTGGGGAAGGGGAAGGCTGCGAGGGGGAGGGGCAGCGGCTTATCTCTCCCAGGAGGGGGAGTTCACTCCAAACAGCTAATGCACTGGCGTGTGAAAGCCCCTCAATTAGCACTAATGATGCAATCAGGGAGGGAGGAGGAGGGACCAGGAGTTTTGGTGAAGTCAGCACCAACTTACACACAAAGTACCCACTCCCTCCGACACAGTGGCCTGCCTCTTCAGACGCACCAGCTCCACACTCCGCAGTCTGGACCACGCACGTCCGTGGGTATAAACGCACTCTTCGCACAAACTACTAGCATGCATATGGTTCGTGATTCGCGGCTGACCGCGGCTGACTGCGGGGATCCGGAGACGGAGAGGGAGTTAGTAAGAAGGAAAATCCGAAATCATAAAGACTTGGTAGAGGAGGTTGAGCAGGGCATCTCCGAAAACCCATGGTTATTCCTCTGATCCCAGAGTTCCCGTCCCACGCGCGCTCGCAGGTGCAAGTCCCTTGCCGCCTCCTCCCCACTTCCACCCCGCCCGCGAACCCAGGACTGGGCGAGGAGCCACCACCCCAGCCCCATCAGCTGGAGGCGGGACCCACGCTCATTCCCTGCGCCCCCTCGGTCCCCAGCCACGCGTCCCTGGGAGGGCGCTCTGGCATCACACGTATCTCTAGCACCCTGGACCCAGTCGTGCGTCCCCTCCGGAGTCTGTTACATGCGCCCTCGCCCCTTTTCTACTAACCCACCCCGACTGCCTGGCTCCGTTATCCGCCTCCCAGTCCCGTTATCCGGCAGCCACCGCCCCGTTTTCCTCCCTCCCTCTGGGCTCGGAGCCCCGCGCTTTGCGGGGCCGCCGCCGGCCCCTCCCCCTCTCCCCCGCCGGAGTTCAGGGGGCCTCCGCTGGGCAGGGCCGAAGCCGCCTCCGCGCCGCTTCCCAGGCCGGGACGGCCGCGGGAGGAGGTCCCGCTGTCAGTCAGCGGGGAAGGCCGGGCCGGGAGGCCGGAGGAGGCGGTGCCGAGGACGCTCTCGGGGCCGGGAGCTGGGAGGCGGAGGCGGAGGGGGCGGAGGGGGCGGAGGCGGGGGCGGCTCCGGGCCTTATAAGCGGCGGGGGCAGGGCGGGAGGGAGGCAAGTGTCAGGCCGATGTGCCGCCCGCGAGGGGCCGGGGCCGAGGTCGGAGCTGCCGGGGCCATGCGCACGAGCTGGGCAGTGGGCCGGTGGGTCGCAGAGCGGAGCCGCCTCGGAGCCTGAGCCTCCCGGGGACGGGGCCCGGGAGCCGCGCGGGGCCGGCCGGCCCGGGGGGAGGGGAGCGATGCGGCGCCGGCGGGTGGCGGTGGCCGCGGGTTTCTGCGCCTCCTTCCTGCTGGGCTCCGTCCTCAACGTGCTCTTCGCACCGGGCTCCGAGCCTCCGCGGCCAGGCCAGTCCCCAGGGCCCTCCCCAGCCCCCGGCCCGGGCCGTCGCGGGGGCCGCGGGGAGCTGGCCCGGCAGATCCGAGCGCGCTACGAGGAGGTGCAGCGCTATTCCCGCGGGGGCCCCGCGCCCGGGGCCGGCCGGCCGGAGCGGCGGCGCTTGATGGACCTGGCTCCGGGCGGGCCGGGCCTGCAGCGTCCCCGGCCCCCGCGGGCCCGGCCCCTGCCCGACGGCGCCCCGGCCTGGCCCCCGGCTCCTGGCCCGGGCTCTCCCGGCCCGGGCCCGCGCTTGGGCTGCGCCGCGCTCCGCAACGTGTCCGGCACACAGTACGTGGGCTCTGGCTATACCAAGGCCGTGTACCGGGTCCGCCTGCCCGGTGGCGCCGCGGTGGCGCTCAAGGCGGTGGACTTCAGTGGCCACGACCTGGGTAGCTGCGTGCGCGAGTTCGGGGCACGGAGGGGCTGCTATCGGCTGGCGGCCCACAAGCTGCTCAAGGAGATGGTGCTGCTGGAGCGGCTGCGGCACCCCAACGTGCTGCAGGTACGAGCGTGGGGGTGCGGGGGTAAGGGTGCTGGCTGGACGTGCTCAGGCCCAGTTCCTCCGGCTGTAAAAGAACCCTTGGTTTTATAGGGGGAAAAAACGGAACCCCAATTACTATGCCCAGATTAAGCTAGGAGCAGAACTTGGACCGTGGCTACTTCCCATTACACCACCCTACTTCTCAGTCCTGGGTGGGCATCCTCTGTAACAGGGACTCCTGGGTTTCTCTGCTTCCACACCATATCTCTGGAAGACAGAGGCCAGGACAGAAGGTCCCAACTTGGGGTGGGGTCATGAGGACTTAGAACCCTGCTTCGCGAAATAACCCCAAGCCCAGACACAGGACAGCAGTCGTCCCCGAGCCAAGACCCCATCTGCAGCGATAGGGTCCCCTTTCTTTATGGAATCTGAACTCCACTTTTCTCAACTTCCAAACAGTGACTTGTCTGGCTTTGAAGGTGGGGTGGGACAGCAGTGCGGTTGGGAAGGTCTAGAAAGAGACCTCGTGTCCGGTTTGATTCCCAAAGAACATCCCCACCCTTTAACCCATCCAGAAATCCCTGGACAGACTGGAGGGGATTGGGTAGTAGTCTGGAAAGTGCACACCCCTTCCCAGAAATGATCCTGGGGTTCTGTGGGCCTTTGAACCACTGGGAAAGCCTTGGGGACTTAGCTCAGTGTTCAGGGGACAGGTCCAGGGCCTGCGGTCTGAGGGTCACATTATATGAGCAAATGTGGCCAAGACTGAGAAGGCCAGACATCCAAGTATCAATTAGATGGGATTCTGTCTCTTCTGTTCACTGGGGGCAGAGGGGAAAGATGAGACCCCCCCCCCACCCACCTTGTCCCCTCCAGGCTAGACTAAGAGAGCAGGCCTCTCATAGTCCCAGCACTGCCCTGACACAACCCACAACCACATCCTCCTTCCCCCTAGTTCTCTGTCCTTGAGTTGGCCCTAGGATTAGACAAACTATTCCCTTAGCACATGTCTGAGTAGACAGAGAAGGGAATCCCTGACTGTTCTGGGCCTACTCAACTATGGTGAGTGCAGACTCTGCAGTGGAGGAAACTTGCACACACCTTCCACCTCCTAGACCACTCAGATTAACCTTTCTGCACCCAGCGGAACTGATTAGAAACTGGAGTCCCTTCCTCTTTCCACAGGAGTGAGATGGACCCCAGGCCTAGATGGGCATTGCAGAATATAAAGAACAGGATAGGTAGGCCAGAGAGTTGTGTATAGTCCTGCTGGTTCTCAGTCTCCCCAGCCCTGGTCAGACACTTGGGACTGAGTTCTGGACTAGTCGCTGGAGGGCGGGCAGAGCCAGCAGTTGTGGGTGGTGATGCCTGGTTGCATGGCTGACACCGCGTCTGGAGCTTAAGGGAGTGAGCGGCTGGTTACGTGGCCATTCTAACTGGGAGGATCTTGTTCTCTTCGCTTCCAGGGGCTCTTGGAAAGCCCCTACTTTTTTGAAACCCTGGGGTGTTGGCCAGATTCTGAGTCAGTGGACAAGGTTTTGAGTGACTTAGCAGGACATTAGTGTTAACTGACTCAAGACCCTCCCCTACCCCTTGGACAGATTTGACGTTTGATGTGCTTTCTTGTCTCTTAAGGAACTTTTCCCTCCCTCCCTCCCTCACCCGACCCAAACGTCCTGACAAGCATCCAGCTAAGCACCCCCACACGTATCACAGAATGGACCTCCACTCTAATACCAGGCCCCCAGCCCAAATCTCAAGGTGCCAAAGAAAAAAATTACAACTGAATAGTTTTCACCCATTCCCTCACTAAACCAAGATTGGCTGTGTGGCTCTCAGGGTCAGAGACTGGGGTTAGTTGCCCTAGGGCACATGTTATATGGTGGGTAAGGTCCCAGGTCCTTTCTGTCGAGGGATGGATGAAAAGCCACCATCACAGAGAAGCAATGGTCTCTTAATGAGAGTTCAGGGACTGCTTGGGGAGTGGGTCTCCCTCTTTTATTCCCCAACCCCCAGCCCAGTATCCCTCTGGTTTCTTCAGCAATGTCGTCTCTGCTGCCAGGGAAGCCTGCCATGGGGTCTTCTTGCTCAGGAGGCTTCAGTGAGGGTGTGCAGGGAACTAGAAATAATGTTGTTTTAATACCTCTTAATCAGTTAAAATTTCAAAACCATTTGACTGTTTGCTGATCAGGGGAGGAGACAGGGAACGCTTTTCTTAGAGTTCCCACTCCTGTGGGCCACCAGAGTTCCTCCCCCCCATCTCTGGCAGCCCCAAAGTGGATGCTTTGGGTTCTAATAAAAAATGCCCAGGGTGGCATGACCCACAGGGCACCTTCCAGCGCCTTGCTGTGGCCTCTAGAGACTGCCTGAGCAAGATTTCTCTATCCCTCTTCTGTAACCCCTGATACACACACACACACACACACACACACACACACACACACACACACACAATCTCTCTCATGATAGATGCCGCTGTAGCCTGGGGTCAGAGGGCACAAGGGTCTTCCCTCACCTCTCCCTCCCCCGTTGTCCCTGTCCCGGGAGGCCCCAGGCCTGCCTGGACCCAGATTCTGTCCCTGCTGGAGTATATTTCTTCTCCCAAATGAACAAAAGATGCGACTGAAATGCTCAGCCTCACGCTTCCTGGGGGGGTTAATGGTGTCTTTTTATTTTTTCCTGAGGGGTGTTGATTAATACCTCGTTAACAGCGCATTTAATGACCTCCGGGTGTTTAATAACCTTCAGAAGTTTCCCACAAAGGCTCAGACTCTAGGCAAGAAAATGAGAACCAGGCCCCAGGGCCGCTCTCCTTACCTTCCCCCTCCCCACCAGGGTCTGGGGCCTCCCTGGGCTGATTGGGGAGGGAGGTGGGGGTGGAGAGAGAGGCAAGAAGAGGGTGCCTGGGACTACCCCCACATCCAAAGTCGAAGCCCTCATGGTCTGGTGGCAGACTCTGTTGGTGCCTTCCCTCGTGCCAGCAGGGCTAGGGTAGCTGGCTGCAGGGACAGGGAGCTAAAATGGCACTCCTGGGGTGGAAGGCATGTGAGGGCCCAGAACAGAGCCGGGAGGGGTGTGAATGATGACATGAAGGGTGACAATATGCAGGGACATCTAGCTCATGGGCTTGGCTGACCCTGCCACCCTCACCCCCACTGTGCAACTCTCCTTTCTCCTTGCTCTGGCCTGGACAGCTCAGCCTTTGTGTTCCTACCCCACAGGATGCTGGCGGTTTCAAGCACAGTCTGACCCCAGCTGATGTACAGTGTAGTGGGCAAGACCGGGGGAAGCCGGGTTCTCTGTGGATGCTGGTGTAGGTGTTAGTGACAAAGTCAGGCTGGGCTTCCCAGAAGCCCCTGAATAGCTGAGCTATACCGCGCTCGTCTGCAGAGCATATGGAGTGGGCCAGCCTTTGTGACCATGCCCCCAAGAGCTGACCTTTCCCCGGGAGCCATTCCTTACTACCACTCCCACTGATGCATGTGGCCCCTGCCCACCAATGTGTGCAGAGAACACCCAAGGACATGCCCCTTAGAGTCTTTGTTCTTAATGCTTGTTACCAATCCTGAGGGAGCTTGCTTTTCCTCCCACAAGACCTGGGCAGAAAACAAAGTGAAACTGCCAACAAAGTGGAAATGATGAGAAATAGACAAGGGTTGGAGCAGGAAAGGAGATGCAATAACCATTTGCTGGCTTGTTGATTAGGGGTATTCTTGAAAGAACCAGGCTGTAGAATCAGTGGAATAAATTTGAATCCTGGTTCCTGAATTCATTAGCTGTGTGACCTTGTGCAAGTAACTTAACCTCTCTGAGTAGCTTTGCTTACCTATAAATTGGAGATGATGATAGTACCTACTATAACAGTACCAACTATGTTCATTCAAGGTCATTATAAGAATTGAGTTATGCCTGTAAAACATTTAGCTCATAGTTAACACATGGCAGCCAGACTGGCCCATTTGCCTGCGTGGCAAGAGGTGAGCGGCTGATGTAGTCAGTGGGAACTCTGGCTACAGGGATAAGAGGACAGGCTTCCCAGGCAACACTTCTACTCTCTTCCAACCCCCTGCTGGCCCAGGAGGAGGAAGAGTGGCAGAGGGGGCATAGGATAGCCTATCCCTTCTCCGTCCCCACCCCCACCCCCAGCTTGGGACCTAATGACCCACCCTGGGTCTCCCCCAGCTCTATGGCTACTGTTACCAGGACAGCGAGGACATCCCGGACACCCTGACCACCATCACGGAGCTGGGCGCCCCTGTGGAGATGATCCAGCTGCTGCAAACATCCTGGGAGGATCGCTTCAGAGTGAGCAGAGAGGAGGGCCAGGCGCTGGGCTCTTTGCTGGGACAGTTCTCCCTTAGAAGGCCAGCCCTCTGGAGCAGCTTCAACTCCTCCTCAGCAGAGGGAGAGGGAGGGAGGGATAGAGCAAAGCTGACTCGGCCATCAGCCAAAGGGTTAAAAAAAGAAGCAAGACAGAGGACCTAGGCAGTTTTTGTGCTTCAGCTACTCATACACACACCCGCCCCCACGTACACTTTCAGCTTGGTTGCAAAGGGTCAGCGTCCTGGGACTAGAAAATACCTTAAAGCCATCTTGACTTTCCTCCTCTTTCCCCACACTGGACTAAAACTACACTCAGGATGCAGCTTCAGGGAGGGGACCCATTATCCCCAGACATCCCTACTGCCCATTTCCCACTCCATGTCACCTTGAGGGTCAGGCCAGCCAAGGGTTAATAAAAAACCTCTGGCTTGCTTTCTAAGGTGCCCCCCCACCCCACCCCCTCAGGGCCTCTGTCCTGGGTAAGCACTGGGGCCTTCAAAAGAAAGGCCCAGCCCCCCTGAGCTAAGTCCGTAGTTCCAAAGGAGGGAGTCCTGAAGTCCCTAGGTCCCCTCCCAGGACAGAAGCAGTGAGCAGCCCTGTGTTTGCCCCTCAGATCTGCCTGAGCCTGGGCCGCCTCCTCCACCACCTGGCCCACTCCCCACTGGGCTCAGTCACTCTGCTGGACTTCCGCCCCCGGCAGTTTGTGCTGGTGGATGGGGAGCTGAAGGTGACGGATCTGGATGATGCACGCGTGGAGGAGACGCCGTGCACGAGCAGCGCCGACTGTGTCCTCGAGTTTCCAGCCAGGAACTTCACCTTGCCCTGCTCAGCCCAGGGCTGGTGCGAGGGCATGAACGAGAAGCGCAACCTCTATAATGCCTACAGGTGACCTCCACCCCCTAACTCAGGAAAGCCAGTGAAGGGGAGAGGGCCTGGGATGGCATGGCTGGGAGAGCACCCACTAGAGGTCCAGGAGGCCAGGCAGAGTGGGAGGCTCAGCCTCGGCCAGTGGAGGAGCAGGGAGGGGAAAGGCTTCTACCGGTCAAGAAGGGAACATTCAGGCTCCTGATGGTGAGGCTAAAAATAGCTCCAGGGAGAATCTGGGCTGGGGGCAGCAGCTGGAGGCTTCTTAAAATAGCGTTAGACTTCCAGCTTAGGGCTGGTGATACTGACACTGCCCTTCCTCCCCTAGTCTGGGCCCCAGCCATGGGGCTGCTCTGGCACAGGTCAGTTGGGGGATAGTGTGGGGCTGAGGGGTGGGGAAAATGGACCGCAGATGTGTTTGGTGGGTTAGCTGTGGCCTCAGCATGCACCCAGACCCTAAGGCTGCATCTGAGTAGATTCCATGTACACACTGGGGATATGCCTCATTAGTAGGCCTAAGGGATCAGGCTCCCTGGAGAGATCGGGGTTCTCTCCCACATTGGCTGAGAGGAAGGATGTGTTCTCAAAGGCTGGCCCACTGAGCCCCTGGTTTCTCTTCACCCCAGGTTTTTCTTCACATACCTCCTTCCCCACAGTGCCCCCCCCTCACTACGGCCTCTGCTGGACAGCATTGTCAATGCCACAGGTGAGCTCTCCAGGGTCCATCTGCTTTGTATCACCCTGCCCCTCCCCCAGCGGGTATGGGGACAAGAATGACCTAGGACAGCACACAGTCCAGAAGCTGTCATTTCCCAAAGTGGTATGCTGTGGCAAAGTTCCTCCCCAGTCCACCAGTCATCAGGGCCCGGCTCCAGAGGGACAGAGGGAGAGGCAGCTGGCTGCCTACCAAGAGGAGGAGTAGAAGCCCACATCCCCTCTCACAGCCACACTGCACCCTGCAGGCGAGCTCACGTGGGGGGTGGATGAGACCCAGGCACAGATGGAGAAGGTGCTGCATCTGTACCGGAGCGGCCAGTATCTGCAGAACTCCACTGCGGGCAGCAGAGCTGGTGAGTAGCCCCCGCAGGGATCCAGGGGCTGGGGAGATGAGAAATTGGTGGGGGGCTGACCAGTCCCACTAATCAGACTAAGTGGCTCATGCCCCCTCTAAGACTCACTTGGCGTGATACACAGACTGCTGGCTGTGTAGCCTTCACTCGGAGTCTCATCTCTGGCTGAACTAGAACTAGAACTTGGGGTTAAACTGGAGGGTTGGCATTGACACGCCTTCTCTGAGTGGCTCCAGACTCTACTATGTGCAGTCTCTGTGACTTTGAGCAAGTTATACCTTGAGCTTCATTTTCCTCATCTATGAATTGGGTTCAACATTACCTGCCTCACAAAATTCTTACAGGGTTTAAATACCAGATGAGGTGTGTGAAAGCAATTAACCCAGTTCCTATTCCACAGCTGGAACACAATATATGTTTGCTTCTCTTTCCTTCCTCTACGCTTTTGGGGCTAGGAGGGCAGCTGGAGGTAGAGGGGGGGCGCTCCACACTGAAACCAGCAAGGAAGCCCTGGAGCAGGGGGAGGATCCTGCTCACCGTTTAGGGCTGTGGTCCCTCACTGAGGCCCTGGGGTTCAGCATGGTTGGCCAGTGGGGCACAGGGTGGGCAGCCTCCGTATTCAAGGAGCTCCGGCCAGTCTTAAGGGTGGGGGAGCCCTCGTTAGCCCTGTAAATAAAGTTTAACGAGGTGAACAATGGCTGGCTCTGTCCCTGAGGACGCTGTTTATGGGGCTGTAAATCACAGCTAGCCCTGGACTTTGGTCTAGTCCCTGGTAGAAGAAGGAGGCAGGAGGGTGGGGTGGCCAGAGGCCCAGGGCTTCGGCACTATCAGTGCAGAGCAGGGTCCCCAGGCAGTGGGAAAGGCTCCGGTCGGGCGAGAGGTGACCGGGCAGTCTGCAGCTGAGCCAAGCCTGCCTCCTGACTGGGCGGATTTCAGAGGCTCGTTTTGTGTAATGCAGAGATCTCGGATTCTTCCTCCAGCTCCCTCCCCAAACACTCAAGTTGTGGATTCCCAAAGAGTAATTTTTGTGTATCATACTCATTTGCATGCCTCCTAACTTCAAAAATCCCCCACTGTCCCCTTATCTGAAGGGCCTGCCCAACCTCTCCCCCAAGGCCAGGAGGAAGGCCACCCTAGACCTTCTGAATCAGAATCTGCATTTTAACAATTTTCCCTGGAGAATCACATGCACAGGGAAGTTTGAGAAACCTGCACTAAATGTCCAAAGTCTCCTGACCTCAGCAACCAGCTGGATAGGCAGTGACTCTGAGTGTGTGTTTATCCCTCCCATGTGCCTGTCATCGTGTGCTGCCTGAGCCAGCTGCATGTTCTTAGATTGGGGAGATATGTGTCTCCCCAAAACTAAATTTCAGCACCGCCTTTACTGAAGAGCCAGCCAGCCCAGTTTCGGAGCGCTGCTGGCTGCCTTCATCTCCATGCTAGGGGGACTGGGCTGGATTTCAGCTTTCTCTTAGGAAGTGAATCTTCCTGCCCTTTTCAGAAAGCAGCCAAGCCCTCACCCCGGGCACACAGAGTTCTCATTTGAGCCCCATCCCCAACCCACAGAGTACCAGCGCCTGCCAGAAAGCACCATCCCCCAGGAAGACTACCGCTGCTGGCCGTCCTACCACCACGGAGGCTGCCTCCTTTCCGTGTTCAGCCTGGCCGAGGCCGTGGACGTCTGTGAGAGCCATGCCCAGTGCCGGGCCTTTGTGGTCACCAACCAGACCACCTGGACAGGTGAGCCAGTAGGATAGGACATCCTGAGGGAGGTGACTAGACTTTCTCAGGAGAGATTGATAGGTAGTGCCCCCCCACCCCCATCAGAAGCTGGAGATGATGCGAAGACAAGAAGGCCAAGATGATAAGAGACAAGTATATGTGTCCTCAAGGCAGGCATCATAAGTCCTGCCTCCGGAGAAGAAACATCCAGACCTATTTACCCCTCACCTCTGCCCCCAGGTCGGCAACTGGTCTTTTTCAAGACAGGATGGAGCCATGTGGTCCCTGACCTCAACAAAACCACGTATGTGAGGGCCTCTGGCTGACCTGTCTGCGGGCTCAGCTGACCAGTTGACCATCCCCGCCGCTGGGCTTGCCTGTGGAGGGAGTGACTTGCACTAGCAGCACTGCATGTCACCGAGGAGCTGCTGCAGACAAGGCTGACATCCCAGACAGACCAAGGTGACCAGGACAATGTGCAATAATGCCAAATGTTGAAATGTGAGTTTGCCAGTCCAGGTGTGGGGCTGCAGGCGCCAGGGTGAGGAGCCTCTGGGGCAGGGAGCTGACCGCCTCTCCAACCCTCTGGGCTGCCAGCAAGGTGTGGGCTGGTCTTCCCCAGGGGGGGCTCTGCCCCTCACTGGGACAGTTCTGTGGGCAGCTCCACCACTGTGTTCGTAGTGTGAGAATGTAGCCAAAGCCCCGACTGCTGCTGCTGCTGCTGTTGCTACAGGTGTCATGGCCTAGCAGGGGCTGCGTGGGGACAATCGGTCATGGAGTGTCCTCTTAGCTGAGCTCTGGACAGGAGACTGGACGGGATGCTCCTGGAAGTCATTGATTTCTGTACCCGGGGAGGCCGCCTCTGGCCACCTGACCAGGGTCTCTCATAGGCCAGCCCCAGGACAGGGGCTGAGGATCACGCATGGTATGAGCCAAGACGTGGGGTCGAGGAGCAGGTTGCGTTTTGAGCCAGGACCTGGGGTGGGGGGTGGGGCTGGGGCCTTTCTGCCTCATTTGCTTTCAGTGAAAGCCGCGAAACAGCCAAAACCAGCCTCTCCCTCCTCCTGGAGTTTGTATATCCGGAAGCTTTTGTACTTCTTGTTCATTAAAATGTTTATTTTTGTAAAAAAAAAAAAGTCAATTAATAAAACGACATTTCACAGCAAGGCCTCTTCCCAAGCCATAGTTTCCTTGGGCTGACTTACTCATCCTGGGTTATATCTTTGGTGTATGTTTGTGGGTAGGGGTAGCATGTCACGAGGGGTGACCTTTGAGGCAGTGAAATCTCCATGGCAAACACAGAAGTTGGCAAAATGTGTTTTCAGGCCCTGCTCTTACAGAGCCCACCTCCCTCCTTGGCCATCCACACCCATGTCCCAACAAAAGACACAAGGGGCTCCTTCCCCTAAGGAGGTTCGCATTTTAGCACACACCGGCTTAAAGACAGAGCCTTTACCCAAAGCAGTGATGTCCTCAGGTTGGGCATCTCAGGGGACCCCAGGCAACCTCCCGTCAGGTCAGCTTTGCTCCGTACAGGGTTGGTGCCTGGCCATCTCCACCACTGCCCTCCATAAGGTAATGGGCACTGTTCTTTTCCAGAGCCTTTCTCTGAGGGAGAAATGTATGGACAGTAAAGAGAAAGGAAGGCCTCGGAAAAGACCAGTCCCCTCCTTGGGGTTTTAGGAGGGAGGGTCTAGCAGGGGAAGGCCCAAGTGTATGGAAGCCAAGAGCAGAAGGACCTAAGGGTTGAAGATCACGAGGAGGCCTCTGGAGAGCCCCAGCATGGATGCAAGACTTCTAACCTGAAACCTCATCTCTTCTCTCCTGGACCCTCTTCTGCTTCTAGATCACTCTCAAAGTGCACAAACCTTTGAGAGCTTTAAAAAGAATAACCAGACTTTAACTCAGTCCCATTTCTCCTCAACAGATGTGGCTGGTGTAATTTCTCAATGCAAAATGTCCTAAGTGATGGAGGAGTTGGTGTTAGCTCTGGAGTCCTCATCATGGATGCCACTTGGACCTTTAGGGCCGCCCCCCACCCCCACTACACCTGACCCACATACCTCACATCTTGCCTCTGGTCACCTGGGCTTGGTGACTGGTGGGAAAAGGGTCAGAGCCTCCCCAGTCGTCACCTCTCCAAGGAGGACCTCAGCTTCCATCAGCCTCCAGACCTCTCTCATCAGCCTCCAGACCTCTCTCATCAGCTGACTTTATGCACAACACATTTGGCCTGCCCTGCACCCTGTGTTCTCCAACTACCCAGCAGTCTGTGGGGCTCCGAGAGCCGGAGGAGACCCCTCACACACTGGCCCCCAGGAGGTGCCCCAGGGTGGGGATAGGAAGATCTGTGGGGGCTGTGCAGTGCAGAGGAAAAGGAAAAAACCTAGTTACAGTCAGCAGAGAGGGTCACATGGCCCACAGACTGTGTGACTTTGTGAGGAGAGAGAAAGCTGAAGATGAACCCAGCAATACCTTCTGAGATTTTAGAAGTTTCCAAACAAAGGGTTCGCTGGTCCATGGAGAGTGGGTCTCCAGCCTCCATGAGGAATGGTTATTCCAGGTTTACAGACCTGAAAACTGAAGCCCAGGTCACAGCAGAACATTAAAACGCGGCCCTAACCTCCAAGCCTGCCTTGGAGGGGAGGTGGGAGCAAAAGTGATCTAAGAGTTGGGGAGTGTGTACTCACTGTGAGTGTGGGACAAACTAAATGGAGGTTCAAAGCCCAGAAAACCTTTTTAGAAAGACTCACCCACAGGTGGCTGGAGGGATGGTACATAGCTTCCTCCTCCATGAGTGAGTCATGCCTCAAAACCCGTATCTGGGGGCACAGTTGGCCAGGGTCCATCCTGCAGAGAGAAGGACATTTGCAGCTAGGAATGGAGAGGTGATGGAGGGCCCTGAAAGGAAGGGGATGTAGTGTGAGTCAAAGCCTGACGCAGAAATTACTTCTCCCCTCGGACTGCCATTTACAGGTAGCCAGCCACCTATCTCCTCGGAAATCCTTGAATTCCTGGGTACATTCTGTCACCTTCCTGCTCAAGCCAGAACCATTCCCCCACCCCCGAAAACCTCCCCAAAGTTGTCCTTTCCACACCACTGCACAGCCAGCCATACCCAGGTGTAGTGTGAGGAAGTAAAACATTCACCCAACTGAAGCCTCAGGTACAATGCCAGGGCAAGGATGCCGGAGACGGGCTCTTTCCGGGGTTGCCACTGGTCCCCGACAAGGCTCTGGAGGAATTCTGGCAGGACTGGTTTTTGCTCACTGTGATCTCGGCTGTAACAAATCCCTAAGCCTCCACATCCTCATCTGCAAATTTTAGATCAATAATATCTGCTTCACAGCAGTGTTAGAGTGATTGAGTGGAATCACGACAGAAAGGTCTTAGCCAGTGTCCGAAAACAGCGAGTGCTTAGGAAATACTGGCCGGTCCTGTCGTCGTCACTGCTGTGAGTGAGCTGGCAGAGAATCCAGGAAGGCTGAGGGGGACCCATGCACAGCCAGACTGACCCTGTGCTCCACCTCTAGCAGGCCCAACAACCAACACTGCCACTGCCTGGAGGGGGTGGAGCCCAGCCCCCACCCATCCCCCACCGGGTCAGTGCCCTGGGAGTTGAGTGTGCCACAGACAGAAGGAGGAAGAGGATTAACATGAAAGCAGAAAATGGGATTAGGAGGCTTCAGGACAATGTGCCCCCTGCCCCCCATCTATGACAACAGCTTCTTGCTTTCACTTTATGGCTTCTGGAGTCCGGAGCAGAGCACGTAAGGCTGGGTCTTCCCCTACTCCTGGGGGCAGAGCCGGGAAGAGGCATGTCAGACTCAGAGCAGGAGACTACTCAGTCTGCTAGGAGGAGGGGGCTGCCACACCTTCCCCTTTAATCCTCATAGCAGCAGTATGAGACGGGTGACAGCCCAGAGGGGTGAGGAGCTGGGACTGAGGCTTAGGTGACTGCCTCTAAAAGCCTGTGCTCCTTTCCCGTTACCCTCCATCTCACACAGCAACAGCGTACCCCTGGGCCGGAGAGATCAATGACCTACTCAAACCCGCCAATTCTCTTGGGAAGGGTTCCCAGACTCACAGCCTGCCTTTGACAGGAAGCCCAAAAGACAATTAAAGGAGACCAGGTCTGCCTCTCCAGCATCATCCCATAAGAGCAAGGATGTCCCCAAAGTGCCCAACTTTGGCCAGCACTACCCCTAGAGTGGAAAAAATGCTTCATCAGTCCCAACTACATGAAAGAAGGAGATAGACCACAATATTTATTAAATTACCTCTGAAGTGCCAGCGGATCCTTGATGAGCACGGAAAGGGAAGTGTAATCTCCCACTCCATGAAATCCTTTGAGACAGTTTTTTAGAAGTGTGATTCCTTCTCCTGCCCCATCTCACCCAGTCCTTCACCTCCTCTCACCCGTTCTCTGCTGGCCTCATTCCAGCTCCTGATGCCTCTTCTGACGTGCAGGGACAAGACCTCCCCCCACCATCATGAGTCCCAACAGGAAATGGAGGGCACAATGAACATAAGATACATTTACAAGTGTGTGGGTACAGAGGAACCACAAGGGATTATTGCTGTAACTTGGGGCTAGTAGCAGTAGAGCCGTTATTATCTCTACCCAAGGGAAAGGGAGCTGTCTGTTACCAGAACCCAGAAGGAGAAACCAGAAGGAGTCAAATAGCAAAGGACACAGCCAGGCAGGTTGCGTGACCTCACAAGGAGGGAACCAGAGACATGCATTCTGGTGGCTCTCTCCTCCTTCCCCCCAACCCTGTCTCCTGTGGAGCTCTTCATTGTCAAACCTGCCTTGAAGCCAGAGGGAGCTGATGTGAGGTCCGTAGTTGTCAGGCCACTCATGGAGCAAGGGGAGAAGGGGAGAAAGCAGATCAGGGGCATATCCCAGCACACCACCCCACTTCTCATTTGGGCTTCAGGAGAAGGCAAGAGGAAACTTTCCTCTTTTGGTGGCCGGTTCCATTCTTAGATGTTCAGCTGCTTGTCGTTCCATGTGGATGAAGAAGCACGTTGGGCTCAAACCTTCAGGGAGTCCTCTGCAGCATACACTCTCATCCCAGGCATGGTTGTCCCCAGGAGACAAAACTTGATTCTTGGGAGGGGAAAAACTCCTAGCCACCAAAATGATTTCTGGCCCTCCAAAGGGCCATGGTGCATAAACAGATATACAGTATATCCGTGCTATTAAAATTTCATGAAGGTGGTGGCAATTAGGAAGAAAAAAATCCGCAGGAGTACTTGATGGAGGAGGGGGTGACAATATAAAATGGCTTAAGAAGCACTGGATTGTAGTGACTCATAACTCTTGGGCTGTTACCGAGAGCTTCGAATCTGTCACCCTCAAAAACACGATTTACACAATAATTTTCTAAACTGATAGGCATCTTAGAGGTTCTCTCTGTGCAGTTCCTAATAAAAAGAAAATGCAGTTTGAATTATTTTTCACTTAGTGCTTTACTCCATCTACCCTCACCCATGGTGAGGGTCTTGGGCCTCTCCTGAGCCTCCTGCATCTCCCTGTAGCTTTCAGCCTTCGGCTGTCACTTCCCTACACCGAAGAGCTCAGTGTTATCAGCCAGACAGGGGATTTCAATGCGCATTCACTCTCCTCTCAACTGCTCAAACCACAAAATATTTCTTGAGCACTAGTCACCGTAATGAATACCGAAATATCAGATATGCCCCCTGCCTTTCAGGAGCTCACGATGTCACTAGCGATGTCACAAAGTGGACAAATTCAACAAGGCAACATACGAGCTGTGACTGGAGGGCAACGAGGCCAATTTCCACATGTGGCTTGTGAAAGCAAAGGGCTTGTTGGTCACATCACAAATCACGGAGGGCCAGTTACGCTGGTCCTCTGAGAGCATCAGTCCCCCACCAGGCATCCCACCATTAACTCTTTTCCATCCAGAGAAAGGTTTTTATCCTTACTCTGCATTTCTTATCTCCAAGCCAGTTAGCTCCCTATTGTCACTAGACATTCCCCCCATCCCCATGGCGACTCAACAGGCTTTGGTGTGCAGCCTGTCAGAGGCTTCTCGGAAGTGTAAATAGAGTGTGTCTACTGTTTCCCCCCTTATCCATACACTTATTTGGCCCTTCAAAGAGCTCTAGCAGATTAGGGAGGCACAATTTCTCCTCACCAAAGACAAGCTGCCTTTCCACTGGAGGCGGAGTTTTGCTCAAGTGCTCCATAATCCTGCCCTTAGAGGTTCTGCTGACTTGCCTGGCGTGGAAACAAAACTTGTGGGCCATTTCCCAGAAGCCCTCTGGTGCCCTTCCGTTCTTTAGCACACAGGTCAGACTCAAGTAGAGGCTCGCATTTTGTCCTGCCCTTCCATACTATCAGTCTGCTCATTTATTTGAGGAAAGACATGCAGGCAAAATAAAAATAAAAGGCACAGTATGCTTTGCTTTCCATTGCTTGGAGATTTAAGGCACTGTTATCAATCTGAACTCATTCAGAATATAATAGAGAGGTTATCTGTATCACATTTCATTTTATTACATATCACCTTGTTTACACAGCTCTTTAGGTTGTTTATAGGATATAGATTACCTTTAAATGCTCTGGTCTTGTTCAGTCATTTTTTTCCTCTGGTCAATAAAAAATTTTAAAGGCAGCCATTGTTCTAAAAAATGACTATGGTACTTAGGGCACAAAGATGCTTTAATTGGGAAAGACAGTTTGTCTTGTATCTTGGCCTCCGGTATCTTTCTGAGCCAGGCTTTGATGCTATGTGGAGTTTTGTGACTCCATCGTTGAGCTATGCAGCATTTTGCAGTTATTAAGAGCAAATGAGTTTCTTCTTTAAACATAGGCTTCTGCTTAACACATTTAGTACTATTTGACTTGGGTCTCAAGATAGTGCTATTCCTGGAATGGACTTCACATGCTGAAAAAAAATTTTTTTAATTACCCACAATCCTATCACATATGCTAAAATGACCTTTTCTTTCCTATAGCCTCTCCAACAATTTGCTGAGGTGAAGAGATTTATACAGAGTACTTTTCGGTTAGGAATTTAAAGGTTAACTCTTCATGAACAAGTCATTATATAAACCATTCGTGCTACTTCTGAAAATATATTCTGAGCAAATAATCCAAAATATGGAAAGAATCAAATGCACACAGATGTTCCTTGCAACATTATTTAAGATAACAAAAACTGAAGATTATATTGCAATATGATAAGATACATAAATTAGAGGATTCGATGAAAAAAAGCAGGTCACAAACCCATGAATGCAGCTACACAAAAAAAGGACGCAAAAAAAAAAGACTGGAAGGAACACACATGATTCATAATTTGGCAAGGGTGGCAAACTAATTAGTAGCTTTGTAAATTTTCTAAACTTTGCTTGTATGTTGTGAGGCTGCTTGATTTTAATTTCAAAAATGATTCTAATTCGATATCTGAATGGATTAAAGGAGTAGCTCAGGAGCAACAAGTATGAAAGACACATGGACAAAAACTAGGGGGAGTGGAAATGGGAGGGAGGTGGGGAGGGTTGGGGGGGGCTGGGCTGAGAGTAAAAGACAGAAAACTGTAAAAGAACGACAATTAAAATAAAAATTAAAAAAAGTTTTAAAAAAGCTAAAAAAAAAAAAAAAAAAAGGAGTAGCTCAATCTTTTTACCTGACGTGGGACCAAAATCCCTCTCCCATTTTTTAATAGAACCTTTATTAAAATGGGACTTTTGGAAAGTCGGCTCCACTAACCTCTTGATCCATAAAAAGTGCTTGACGCACAAGCCGATGGCACAAATGGCTGGAGGAGCCGGCAGGGGAGGCGGTCACGGTGCCTGCCGCCATCTGGAGAGCTTAGGCCTGAGTGCATAGGCATTTCAAGAGAATCAAGAGTTTTTTTGTGATTCTCCTAATTTATGCATTTTTTGCCACTAATTCAAATTCAAAAATTAAATAAAGACATTTGTGGGCCAAACAGAACATGTCTCAAGCTTGATTCAGCCAGCTGGCCGCCAGCGTGTGACCTGCAGTCTAAAACCCGTTTCTGACGTCCTGGCCCCCTGCTGGATTCCCCGAGCACTCGGGCAGCCAACCTTCCCTATGTTCTCCCCTCTGCTCTTCCTCATTTAGCCCAGCACCACTTCTGGCTGTTTGATGAGAGCGATGAAGGATATTAGTCTTCAGAATTATGAAGGCTTGTAAATCTGTCCCTAGTTGGAAGCATTTCTCTTGCCAGAACTTGAAAGCTGGCGACATTTTTAATATTAATTTGTTTCTTTGTCTGTCGCTTACATTTAATGTGTCTGTGAGGAATGGATTTGATGCTGTTCAAATACGCTCAATTTCTTGAGCCTCTTTGCAGTTGTCAGATGGTGCCAGCTGGGCCCAGGCTGTTTCCAGCCTGTTGTCAGCCAATCTTGAGCAATGTTTGCATCATGATTTCTTCCAATACTGCTGCCCTGGCACCTCTTACTGACTTCAGAGGGCTGAACCCAAGATGTAGCCCCCTTTTCTGCTCCGTCTCCACTCTTTCTCCATCTCCCTCTCATCCCTGGGAGCTCCTTTGGTACCACAATCAACCACTGAGGGATCCTACCCGCTTCCATGCGGACACCTGCTTCCACTCTCACATGAAGGAGCCCAGGTAACCTCCTCTACTTTGGAAAATGAGCCTTTTCCCTGAAGTAACCCCTCTGGCTCTGCCACACAGATTTTCCCACTGTTCTCAGGCCCTTGGATGTTGCCCTGGGACTTTCTGCAAGGTGCAGCTGACACACCATCATCCCCCATCCCTGCTATACCCTCTGGCCCCACCGTCAGTGTGATGGCCCTGCTGCACCAGGGCCATGGCAAACTGCACCAGCAGGATCTTCTAGAAGCTTGGGCAATGATCAATTAACCACCCGTCAATAAAAACATAAGTTAAGTCTCCCCAAGTAGCAAGCTTTGGCTTTTATAGAGTAGACCGCCCCTTCCTTTCTCATCCAGAACCTACTGTGGGTACAAATGCCTCCTATTAGTTCTTGGTTTATTTTGGGCACTGCATTTGCTACCAGATGTTTACTTTTAACATAAGGAGAGTTACACTGCTTCTGTGGCTGGGGCTGGGGGGGCTCAGGGCTATAGGCAGAGCTGGCAAGCCACTTGACAGCCCAGTTGTTGGGGGCTCCTTCCCTCTCCTCTCCAGATGTGGACCAGCCCCCACCCCATTTTGCCAAGTCAGCAGACCCAGGCTATTTCAAGCATGGAGGGCTCTGAAGGCTCCAGAGTCCAGGCAGGAGCGCACATGGCCCACCATGTGGGGTGCACGTGTGTAACTGAGGTCAGGCCTGGGCTCCACTAGCCCTCGTGGCACTCTCCAAGTGGGGCTCCTCACCACACACTCCCCTTCTCACCTCGACTCCCTTTGAAACAGCTCCCTCCTTGACAAGATCAAAAGACAGAATTCCCTTTTGAGTGATTTGGACTATGTGAAAATGACAGTTTTGGCAGTCAGGGCCATGGCAGGACCTCCCAGACTATCCTTGGAACCCCAGAAAGCCTGACTCATTTTGTAGCTACAACCCTGTCACAGCTTGTGGTGTCCGGTAGGATTTGTGGGTCTCGTGATCCTAAGGGGAGATGAGGCTAATGACAGAAGCTAGCACAATTACAGGTGCTTCCTACCAGGCTCCAGAGTCTTCCAAAGATATGGCAGGCAATTACCTACCATCCATACCCTCTGAAGGAAAGGTCCTAATCCCACAGCATTGTGCCACCATTGTGTCTGCTGCTGAACAAGGAAGGGTAGCCTACTCCTATGTTTATCCATCAACATGTCGGGTCCATCCTCCTCCTTCCTTCGGTCTTCTTCCACTCTAATAACCTACAGGCTAAAAACATCTTTTTATTTTTTCTTGCTGATGCCCAGAGAGCGGGACCAAAAAGCAGAAGCTCATAACTAGCACTCCCAAAGAGAACTGGATCTGGGAGGAGAGAGAGTGAGCAGCAGCTCCCAGCCCAGACAGGCTGGAGGAGCCCTATGGAGGAGAGTCTGGTGTACAACCACACGTCTCTGTCGAGGGCTTATTACATGACATCATACAAGTAGGACTGTGACTGAGGTGGCTACAACCCACATGCTGGATTCCTCTTAAAATTCCTAGGAACTATAACCTGCCCATTTTTTAGTTATTTATCCCAGACTCAGCAACAATTGAGAGCCAGTAGAAGGAAGGGAGACTGCCTTGATAGCTTTCTCAAGAACTTGTTTTGGGGACTTCTGGCCAAGATGGAGGCGTAGTTGGATGCACTGTGCCTCCTCTCGCAACCAAGATTAAGGACAACAAAAATATAGAACCAAAAAACCCCCAAACAGAACAGATAGAAAACTGAATTGTATGGAAGTCCAACAATGATTCACCCAGACCAGTAAGAGGGGCAGAGTCGGTGGCCAGTGGAGAGGGGTTGCAGCGGGAGAAGGCCCTGGCTGGTGGTCCTGGGCGCACAGGCGGCGGTTGGCACACCCCAGGCACACAGGCGGCGGTTACCGAGTGCGGGGAGGCAACGAGCAGACCAAGCGAGGAGCACAAGGTGCTGACCACGGTCACACATTCACTCGCAGACAAACCGGGCAAAAACGGGCAGCAAGACAAAATGCGCAATGCAGGGCCCCAGCGCCGGGAAATAAGGCCTGAAAGCACCAATTGAAAACACTTGTGGGGGTCGAGGTGCCGGGAGAGACTCCCAGCCTCACGGGAGAGTTCGCTGGAGAGACCCACAGGGTCCTAGAACTCGCACAGGCCCACCCACACAGAGATCAGCACCAGAAGGGCCCAATTTGCTTGGGGAAAGCAGTGGATGGGACTGAAATTCAAGAGAGAGCAGAGCAAGTGCCATTGTTCCCTCTCAGGCCCTGTATCCAGCATCACAACCCAGCAACTGGGTTGCCCCACCCTGGTGAACACCTAAGGCTCCGCCCTTCACTACCTAACATCCACAACCAGACCAACAACAAAAACAACAACAACAAAAAAAAAAACCCAAAATGGCTCAAATGGGTGAACAGATCAAAGCCCCAGAGCTAATTCATCTAAGCGACCAAGAGATAGCTAACCTACCAGATGCACAGCTCAAAGCACTGGTAGCCAACCTATCAGGTGCACAGTTTGAAGCACTGGTGATTAGGAAGCTCACAGAATTGATTGATTTTGGTCGCAAATTAGAGGAACAAATAGAGGCTACAATAAGTGAAATGAACAAAAACGCACAGAGAACCAATAGTGATGCGAGGAAAACTGGGACTCAAATCAATGGAGTGGACCAGAAGGAAGAAAGAAACAACCAAACAAACAGAAAAGAAGGAAGAAACAAGAATTCAAAAAAATGAGGAGAGGATTAGGAACCTCCATGACATCTTTAAATGTCCCAACATCCGAATTATAGGGGTACCAGAAGGGGAAGAAGAAGAGCAACCAGTGGAAAACTTATTTGAACAAATAATAAAGGAGAACTCCCCCAATCTGGCAAAGGAAATAGACTACCAGGAAGTCCAGGAAGCTCAGAGAGTCCCAAAGAAGTTGGACCCAAGGAGGAACACACCAAGGCACATCATAATTCCATTAGCCAAGATTAAAATGAAGGAGAGAATTCTAGAAGCAGCAAGGGATAAGGGCACAGTCCTTGCAAGGGATAAGGGCACAGTCCTTTGCAGACCTACAAAGGAGTTCCCATCAGACTGTCAGCTGATTTCTCAAAAGAGACCTTGCAGGCAAGAAGGGGCTGGAAAGAAGTATTCCAAGTCATGAAAGTCAAGGACCTACATCCAAGATTGCTCTATCCAGCAAAGCTGTCATTTAGAATGGAAGGGAAGATAAAGCGCTTCTCAGATAAGGTCAAGTTAAAGGAGTTCGTCATCACCAAGCCATTATTATATGAAATGTTAAAGGGACTTATCTAAGAAAAAGAAGATCAAAAATAGGACAGTAAAAAGACAGCAAACTCACAGATATTAACAACCACACCTAAAACAAAAGCAAATTAAGCCAACATCTAGAACAGGAACAGGAACACAGAAATGGAGATCACATGGAGGGTTAGCAACAGGGGAGTGGGAAGAGGAGAGAGGGGGGAAGGTACAGAGAACAAGTAGCACAGACGGTGTGTAGAAAATAGACAGGGGGAGGGCAAGAATAGTGTGGGAAAAGTAGAAGCTAAAGAACTTATGACACATGGACATGAACTAAAGGGGGGAATGTGGGTGGGAGGGGTTGTGCAGGGTGGAGGGGAATGATGGGGGAGAAATGGAACAACTGTAATAGCATAATCAATAAAATATAATTTTGAAAAAAGAACTTGTTTTTCCAAGAATAAATGGGGGGCAGGATCACAAGGTGATGTTTTAATATGAAACAGTGAACTCACCCAATTCATGCCTGTATCCAGCTCCCTCTCAACCCCCATCCTTTGCCATCTCCATCCCCTGCACCCCTCCACAGGATATAATTATTCAAGAGGGAATTGAAGTACTCCCAGTCTGGTGCTCATCCTTCCTTCTGCTCTTCCCAAAGTCTCTCTGGGGCAAGGCTAAAGCCATAGTGAGCTTTACCCCTGCCTCCTCCAGGAGGCCCCCTCTATCTTTTTCCTCAAAGACTCTGCACCCCCAGGGCATGCTTTGCTGCTTGTCCTCATGGAGTCTCTGATCCTTCTGAAAAGGTAGACCCATCAATTAACAATATATTCATACACACCTGTTCTATTTGTCAGCTTTGTTTAACAACACTACTGCCAGGTGATGCCCCCTGAAATAAGGGACTGAAGGGAGGGAGCACAAGGGAAGAAGGGCTTGGGCAGGACTGGGGAATGTGTGACTCTGGTGGCCCCCTCCCGAAGGTAATCAGAAGCAAGGTTATCCCATTATTCTCCTTGAAGAGAAGCAGGAATTATCCAAAGGCTTGACTGAGACTGTGGCTTTAACCTCAGTCCTATGCCTGTGGGTTAGCTCATCTCAGAACAGGGAAACATAGTTGGAGTCAACAGAGAACGTTGCCTACAATGGGTCTTTAGACAGAGGTCATGGGTCACCAAGGAGGTGTTTTGGTCCAGTGGTTACGAACTTGAGCTCTGAAGTCAAGCACCTGATTCTGAATCCTGGCTCCATAAATTATGCCTTGTGGAACCTTATGCAGATTTATTTGTATCATTTAGCCTTGTGTTCATCATCTTTGAAAAGGAGACATAACAGTACTTACTTTCAAGGGTAATTGTGAGGTAGGCATGGAGAAATGTTGGTAAATCATGGAGCCTGTCACATCATAAATCCTTAAAAAATATTAAGGATTAGTATCATTATTGTCTTCTATTATTGGGTTCCAGACCCGACCCTCCCCAAGAGGTCCTGAAGGAAGATGACCATCTTTCTGGGGGTCAGTGTGTCAGGGTCCTATACAACCTGACCCAGCTCAGTATTCAGCCAGGGGTGGCTCAGTAAGTGCAGCGGACGAGGCAGACTGGGGGGCCTGGGACTGAACAGGACCACCCATCTGGCTGGGGAAGGTGCTGGCAGGATGGCCTCGGCTACAGCTGCTGGGCAGCCATCCAGGGTGACAAGCAGGGTGCAGCGTGCAGGGGTGTGGAACCAGACAACAGGTGGCAGCTCAGCAACAGTCAGCAGCACAGTGAGCAGGGGAGTAACAGATCTTCTAGCATTTGGTGATAGGGTGTCCCTACCAGCAGGTGGGCCTCAGCAACAGGCAATTCCAGAGTGGTATTCTAAGTACGAGCAGGCAGGCAGCATCAAGAAAATCTGTCTGCAGACCTCAGCACCCAGCAAAGGCTAGGTCTGCTGGGGAGAGACCACAATGAGCAAAGCAGGGCCCCTGGCCTAGAAGGACAGACAGGTTACCGAGACAAGGCTGCAGGCCCAGGACACAGGGAGCAATGGCGCTTCCAGAACACAGCCTCCAGCCCACAGGAGGGGCTGACAGTGGGTCAGACCCTGGTGTGGTGCAGCCCGACCACCCCCTGCACCCAGGCCAGGCTAACTGCCAAGGAGATCAGGGCAGGCCTGAGGCTGAGTTGTCCCACGATGAGGGGACAGGAGTGGGAAGCTGGAAGGCATCATGGGACAGCTCCTCTCCCCTCTCTCTGTCCCTTTGTCTCTTGTCTCTCTTTCAATCACACAGAGACACACAGACATGCATATCCTCTCTCCAGCTACTACTCCACTTTTCTACATTCTTGCCCTTTGGTCTGTTTTTTTCCTCCCCTGGATCCTACTTGTTGGTAAGGAAGAACCCAAATAGGTAGGGTCAACTTTTTTTTTTTAAGTGAAAAGCCCAGCCTATCAGACTCATAATAGTCCCCTCGATGGGCATCTGGCAAGTGACATGTCACTAGGCTTCTGCTTTGTACCCCGGTGAAAGCAGCATTCCATAGTGGTAAACAGCTAGAAGGAGCTGGACCCCGATTAAGGAAGAAAGGTGAGGGTCCCATAGCCTTTGACTTGGGTTCAGCTCCCATGTGCTTCTTCCTTGAGCTCTGCTAACAACTCCTCCATAAACTGTTCAGGACCCATATCTTCCCAATGACCCCAAAGACTTTTTATCTTAGAGACCAACTGACCTTGACAGCAAGGCTCAAGGGTCATATACTATAGACCCACATCCTCACAGACACGGAAACCTAACCCATATTCATCCATGTAGGCCATGAACCCTCACACTTGTGTTTCTACATTAGCCCCTAAGCTTTACACACACACACACACACACACACACACACACACACACACACACACACACACTTATACTGTTTCTCAACCCCACATATATTCTTATTCGCTGACCTCCTAAACGTAAGGGTGAAAGCAATGAGAGTGGGCACCATCTCAGGGACCCCATAGGGGCAGAGAGCAGTCAGTAGAGCACCCTCCAGCCTCCAGGCACATTCACCACACTGTCCCTTTACCTCCCCAACTAAGCCTCTTGCTCCTTTGCAAGGTGGTCTGCGAAGCTAGTGACCCGGATTTGGTAAGGACTGGCCAGGCTGCCTTCAAAGTGTGCTCTTAGCTCTAGAATGAGGTCACTGGTGTGCACAACATAAGGATCTACCTGGACCGGAGCTCTGCAGAATGTGTCTGGGGCTAGGGTCACAGGCCTCTTCCTCACCACCACAGCTTCCAGGATATACTAAAGGCAGGTAACCAATGGTATCAGTCAGAGGAAATTTAAAGAGAGGAGAGATCACGTAAGTGACAGAAGAGCTAAGAAGCCACATAAGGGATGATAACCACCCCGACATGAGTGACAGCAAGGAGCCACTTCTGCTCCAGGGCCAGAGGGAGAAAGGAAAGAAGATAGAGTTACCAGAGTCCAAAGCCAGGGCTGTCATCTGATGGGAGCTGGAGCTGTGAGAGATCCAGATTCTGCCAAAGACATCACAGGAAGCAGAAGGAAATACCCCAACTTTCTCCCTCCCACTTCCTCCTAATCTTCTGCCAATGCCCCACTCCCACCTTGGAGACCTAACCTGGAAGCCAAAGGGCAAAGAGACTAGGAATGTAGTCGTGCAGGGCAGCCTTTGAAGGTCAAAAAAGGAGTCTGAGAGCAAACAGGCAACTGACCAGCACCAGCCAAGAATGGTGACCCATGGGGCCTTGGCTGGGCCGGCTGCCAGTTGTCTCTGTTTTAGAGAAACACTAGAACCAGCCCCATTGGGAGCATCCTCCTCCTTAATCCTCTGCCTCTGACGCCCCACTGAAGTGCACAATCAGAAGGTTACTTTGCACATGCACCACAGCAGGAAGATATCCATAAAGGAAACTGGGCATTGCTGGTAAGGAAGAGGTGCCCTCCCTCAGGGGCTTTCTGGCTTTGTGCCCCAGTTAGAGGCTAGGCTGGATCCAGGTACCAGGGGACCCTTGAAGCCATTTAGAAAAAGACATGTCCTATGCCCCTGGGAATGGTGAGGTATCTGGCTGGGGACTAGAAGACATCCAGGGCACCAAGGCGCTCAGGATGCTCCTCAGAGGAGATCAGGGAGGCCCTACTTTCTACCTCCATCCTCCCCCGCAGATCCAGGCCATGTTTGGCCCAGCTCCCTTCAGGCCTCTTCCCGTGGCTCCCTTGAGATCTCCAGCCTGAGCTGGGCATTAGGCACATGTGCCTCTACATCCTCCTTCCCCCCACACCCACCCCAAGAGTAGTCCTGACACGGGAAGGCCCTCCCTGAAAGATCTTAAGCACAAGGGTCCTGGGAATACAGGTAAGAGAGGAGGTAGGATGAGGAAAAGGAAAGAACATTTCTATGATTTCTAGAAGCTTTTCTATCCCCAGAGAAGGAAGGCTCTGCCCATCGTGGGTTGCGAGCCTGAATCTGAGACCGAGACAACATGCAAAATGAGAGACTCTCCCCCACCCCCCCCACCTTGGCCTTTCTTTGCGATCTCAGCCTAACTTCTGCTCAGACACCTTCATGCATTAGCTTCAGTCTTTGACATAAGTGTTTGTGTCCACAGCTGGTCTACAAGTTCTTCATAAGCAGGAGTCCCATCTGCACAGTGCAGAGTCCAGCACGAGCCCCAGCCCTCACCACTCTACACAAATCCCTCTGCACAGCGGGTCCTGTGCAGCACCAGTTACAGAATTGGCAAAGCCCAGTGCAAAATGAAAATATGGGCTCCTTGTTAAAAATTATTAAACTTTTCACGATAAAGACAACAGAGCGTGAAACCAAGAACATGACCCTTCTGAGCATGGGGCCCTGTGGGACTGCACTGTTCGCTCTCCCAGAGCCGGGCCTGGCCCTGTGCGGGGTGAGTGGTAGCTTGCCTCCAGAGGTGCCACCATCAGTTCCTTACCTCCCTGCGCCTGCAAGCCTCTCCCACATCTGGACTCAACCAAAAGACCATGATAGAAATAGCATTCTTCTTTCTTGGACTAGGTCAGAAGAAGTCTTGCAGGTTCTGCCTGGGCTTTGTGAATGCTCTTGGGACACTCCCTCCTAGAACGCAGCCACCATGCTGGGAGAAACCCAAGCCACCTGGAGAAACCAGGGGCTAGTCAATGGCCTGGCTGAACTCCAAGGTTACAGCCAGTCATGTGAGTGAACCACCTTAATCAACAGCTCCATTAAGTGGTCATGTGACTACAGCCCCAGCGACTGACTGCAACTACGTTAGAAATGCCAAGCAAGAACAACCCAGCTGAACCCTGGCTGGTGTGGCTCAGTGGCTTGAGCGTGGGCTGCAAACCAAAGGGTCACCAGTTCCATTCCCAGTCAGGGCACATGCCTGGGCTGCGGGCCAGGTCCCCATTGGGGGCCAGGTAAGAGGCAACCACACATTAATGTTTCTCTCCCTCCCTTCCCCTCTCTCCAAAATAAATAAAATCTTAAAAAAAAAAAAAAAAAAGAACCACCCAGCTGAGCCTAGGAACCACAGAACAATGAAAAATAACCATAAAGTGTCACTTTAAACCATTTTAAGTTTTGTAGTGGTTTGTCATACAATAGATAACTGGGACATGCTCCAAGGAGTGACAATGTGAATGGCCTGTGTTAAATGTCATAACAGTACTGGATGAGCACACAGTAGGACCTCAAGAAAGGCTGACTGCCCTCCTGATCACCAGTATGTTGACACCAGCCATGTGGACCCCCTGACCCAGGACATGCCCTCCCACTGATGATGCCTTTTGTGATAAAATAGTTCCCATCTGGTCTCAACCTGACATCTCCTTGGCTGACAAGGATTTGGATGCTGCCGTCTCCAGAGATTCATGACCACTTCCTCCTGCCCCATTCCTACCCTTCCTATCTCAGGAAATGAAAAAGCAATTTTTCCCCGGGGCCTGTTTACCCATAGCAACATAACAGGATTTCCAAAACCAATCTCACAGCCAGTTCTAGTATCTGTCTTCACTCTAATAATAATACAGATGCTGCACCTGCCTCCAGATTCCGTCTTCTGCTCATGTGTTTGCTCATTTGTTTCTCCAGGATCTTTAAACATCTGATTAAATGTCATGCTTCAAATGAAAAGTTCTGAAGATGGAAGATTATCAGACTTTGTAACTTTCATCAGCCCTCCTCTCTGCTCTGCAGCTTTTTGCAATCCCTGCTTTATCTCCCCTCACCCTCCACCTCCCAGAAGTCCTCTGTGCCCCATGAGTTCCTCTCCCAGGTGCTGGTCAGACTATCCTCTCCCCGAGGACCCGGACATGGGCAGCAGCATGCAGCCTGAGGCTGGCCAAAGGTGCAGGGGACAGGGTTCCCTCTATGTCAGCTGGACAGAGAGGGTTCTGAGATTGCAGGCTAACATGACACTCCCTCCCTATGATGCCTCTGACCACATGGAGCCACTCCTTATAACCCCAACTCCCCCCAAATTCACCCATCCCTGAAGCAGGCAGACAGTGCAGGCAAAACCAAGTGACCAGAGACCCAAGACACTGAGGCCAAGATGGGTAACTACAGGGGATCCTAAGCCCGAGTCTCCCACCAACTGCCCCTACTGTCCTTTAGGAAAACAAAAGCAAGCAGTGGGACCCAGACCATGCTTAGCCTGCACAGCCTGATCCTGTTTCCATTTTGTGAACATACATCACTTGAGAGATCTTGATTACAAGATAGGTCCCCAAGGAGCTCTCATGGACTGTATTGCTTGCAAGCAGCAAGTTCACCTACCAGGCCAATGGGGGTCTCAAGGCCAACAACTATATTGCAGCAGGAAACATTTTTGAGATGACAACCAATTTTTGTCCTCCTACCCCTCCACCTCACCCCCATCTCATAGTCAAGCAACAAGGCTGTTCTATGCTTTAGGCCTCAAGGAAAGGATGTGTTAGGGAGAGAAAGGGAAATAGAAGCTTTGATGTCTGGGCAAGAGTAAGCTATTTAAGAGAAACAGCTTGAGTGAGAGCAGGGCCTCTCTCCACCTGACCTCTGTTTTCCCCAAAAAATAAACAGTGAAGATGCCTCAAAAATAGTGAGGGAAGGACAGGAGGAGGGATGGTGATGTGAACAGAAAGGCTGGTGGGCCCCTGATCTGAAGGATGCACATGCATGGGACAAAGAACCTGCCAGCAAAGGGCCTCTGGGAGGCATACCGCCGGCACCCAGAACCCTGGGCAATGCCCATCACCAGCACCCAGGGGCCCCATGGCTGTCTTTCCCAATGGGCCCACCAGGAACTCTTCTTTCCACAGTAGCCAGCAAGATAGGAGCCATACTTTGCTGTCTCCCCACCCAAGTTACCTCCACCCCACCCCACAATGTCCCAGGATACCTGAATCCTCAAGAAAAGGAAGTCGGGTCCTCAACCCCCACTACCATCACCACCCCACACATACTATAGTGAAGCAGCTCAAACCTCCCTCGCCACCCAGAGCTGGAAGAGGGTTAAACCCTCCCTCAGTTACAACATAAACTGAGCACTTGCTAGATGGAGGGCATCTTCAGAAGACTTTTTTGTGCCTTAACTTATTTTGTGATAGAACAGGCCTGTAAATTCCTCCCACCCACCCTTAACACCTGGACTCCCTGCCAAGCCTTTCTTTCAGCACTGCTCAGCCCCCTACAGCAGTCACTCTCATTGCCGGGTGTTACATCTGCAACCTTTTCTTCCTCCTATCATTCCACTATTACACTGCCATGTAATTATTTAACAGGTCTACAGCTATTACTGGACCGGAGCATCTTCGGATCAGGGCCGAAGTCTTATTCATGTTTGCATGCCTTGTAATTGACACATAATAGACACTAAATGAATGTCTCTCTAGTTAAATTGAATTGTCTACCCAATTCTCTTTTTAAAATTAAAAACAGAATTCCTCATTAAAGCAGCTCCAGAGTAAAGGAGATAGTCCTAAAGAGCAAGAAATAAAGGAGAACACAATTTGGTAAATCATCACCGGGTTTCACCTGTATCTAAGCACTGTTTAGTTTTTCCTGGAAAGTTGCTCTGAGCCTTCTCACCCTGATTCTTCTGTCTGAGATCACTAGTCTAACCTCTGAGGCCCTCATTCTGACCTCTAGCCAGGATCTCCCCTCTGATCTCATTAAAGAGTAAGAATAAGAATGTCTCCTCCCTGCCTTGAAATCTCTCTACAATGACTGGCAGAGGTATGAGGGTGAAGGGAAGGGCCTTATAAAATCATCCTGGGGTGCAATTTGGTGACATGTATCAAAATTTTACATGTGCATAACCTTTGACTTAGCCATTGAACTTCTAAAATTTTATTTTAAACAAAGAATTGAGCGAGTGCACCAAGAAATCCACCAAGATGTTCTTTGCAGTATCGTTTATAAAGCACACACTCTGAGCCTTGTTTTTGTACCATCTTTAATTTTCTATGTTTCAGTCACTCTGGCTTTCTTTCCGTTTCTCTTTCTTCCTCCCTCTTCTCTAATATCCCAAAAGTCCCACGTCCTCCCACCTGAAAGTCCCCTCATCCCTGTCCCTTGCCCCATTCTAATTTCTTCAACCTCATTCAGATCCTTCATAAACTACCTAGAGACTAACAAACTGGCAGCCTTGGAGAGAGAGCATCCTTTTGAAGGGCCTCCAGAGGAGGGGTATGGAAGACCCCTCCAGGGGCAAGTGAAGGGCAGCAGAGGCAGCTTGCTGACTCCGGGTCTCCCAGGCTCACTCCCACGCTGGCTATACCACTCAGCCTAAACCAAGGCAGAATTCTTTTCTCCTGAGTTCACCCAAAACAGATTCGAATTTTCAAAAGGAACTTTAGTGGGCTTTTTTTTTTTAAGGGGAAGGGAGATAAATTCTAATATATGCAACATTAAAAAGGAAGGGAGGAAGGGAGGGAGGGAGGGAAAGGAAAGGAAAGGAAGGAGTGTGTTTCCTACCTTAAAACAATAACCACCTCGCAAGATACCTCTTCCCTGGCAAAGCTCAGGAAATGCCCACACCTTGGCCCCGTGCCCTTCAGCTCCGTGCACACACCACTTCTCTTCCCCCCTAGACAAGTGGTCACTTTGGGTGAATAACGGAAATCACACCTTTCTTTGTGGTTATTGTTCCAAGTAATACTATATTTTATTTTATTGTATATTTTTGTATTTGAAGTTGCTCCCCAATCATGTTGAAAATGTCAGTGATATCAAAGCATATACAGTGGAAAAACTTGCACCCTGTCACCCCTAACTGAGGTACCCAGCTACCTTTCCCAAAGACAGACGCTGCTCCCTGGCCAGCACGTATGGAGCTGTGCATGCGGTAGCACACTTCACATCATCTCCCTCCTTTTAACAATATATCTTAGAGACCAGTCCATAACGTACGTGAAGGCTAGCCTTATTCTTCTCATTAGCTCCATGGATGTGCCGCCATGCACACACCAAGTCCCCCGGTGGTGGACATTTAGCTTGGTTCCCATCTTTGGCTATTATGAATCTGCTGCAATAAATACCTCAGTATGTTCCCCTTTGTATATCTGTTAGAAAAAAATGCTAGGAAAGGAATTTCTGGGTCAAAGCAAATGTGTGTTTAATAAATTTATGAGGGCTAGTGCCAAGTTGCCTTCAGAAGGGTTGTTCTAGTTCACACTTTCACCAACAACGTGCAAAACCATGGGTTTCTTGGCAGTTTGGGCAATAATCCACCAAACTTTTTTATTCTTGCCAATATGATATATAAAGAAGGATGTTTTGGTATTATTTGAATTTGAATTTTTTTTTTTTTTAGAATAAGTGACATTGAGCAGGAGGTATAGCATAATATTTGGGAGGACAGACTCTGGTCCCTGATTTCAAGGGTTCAGATCGTAACCCAACTGTTTATTAGTTGGGCAACTTTGGGTAATTTACTTACCATATTTTGCTGTGTATAATGCACTCCCACATTTTGGGGCCAAGCTTTCAGGAAAAAGTCTTTTGTTTTAATTTTTTAATTCAATTTTTTATTTATATTTAGATACTTGGTTTTTGTATTGTAAAGGGATTTTAGCATTTATTTTTTTAGCATATTATGGTACAAGAAATTTTATATAACAAATAATTACAAAGCACAAGAACAGATACAAGGTATTTCAGGTACTAATCATGTATAATGTACATCCTTATTTTCCCTCAAAAATTTGGGTAAAAATGTGTTCATTGTATACAGCAAAATATAGTAACCTATGTATTTGGTTACTGATTAGTAAAATAATAATAACACATTCTTTTAAAAGTTATTGTGAAAATTAAATACATAAAGACAAAGCTCTATATGTGTTACCATTATCATATTTTCATGTTAACAACCAGTGTATTTTTCCCCTGGTAACTGTCTATTCACATCTTTTGCCCATTTTCCATTTTTTCTTTAATATAAAGCTCTTTATACATATTTAGGAAATTAACCCTCTGTAATTTATGTAGCAAGTATTTTTTACTAGTTTGTCCTTGTCTTTTGACTTCATGGCATTTTTGTCATGTAGACATTTTTAATTTTTATGTATAGTTAAACACGTCAACTTTTTTTTGACTTTTGAACTTCAAGCTATGCTCCAGAAGTGTCACATTTCTTCAAGTATAAATGAATCAAAACTAGAACAACTTCTTGTTCTCACTCTTTGCCTGTCTTCCCCTCACTTGCTCCTGGTCCTGTGAGTCCCAGTCCTCTCCTAAGGCCTCCTCGGTGGCCTTTCCACATTCGGCCTCTCCCTGCATTCGTCTGAAATCCCTCAAGAGTAACTCCAACCAGGGCACTGCCCTGCTCCAGAGCATTCCATAATATCCCATCTCCAATAGAACTGAGAACAAGCTTCTCTTTAGAGCCATCTGCCTGGATGACACTGGTGAACTTTGCCAGTTGATGATCCCTCTAACATCTCCCACCCCCCCAGTCCAATGCCACTTTTCAATGTCCCCCAAAATTCTTTCCCTCCACCCTGACTTTCATCGCACTATGCCATTTGCCTGTAAAACCTTCTGTCCATCTCTGCCTCCCCAAATTCTCCTCATCTTTCAAGACTCATCCCAAACACACTCTCTCCATGAGGTCTCCACCGGTCCCCAACCATCACATGTGAGCTCTTCTTCCCTTGCACTCTCAAAGCACCCTGTTTGTTCTTTTCCTGAGATGTGCACCTCAAGCTGCCTTAAATGAACCAAGACATCCTGGGGGAAAAATATGAGCCATGTTTTATTCACCTCTGCATCTGCCACAGTTCCTTAGTCGTTTGCTGAAATAAATTGTAGACACAAGTAATCAGATTGACAGGGAGGGGAGACTATGAGAAAGTTACCATTCTCTGGCTAAACCACCACATCCAGGCAGCTGGGCTGGAGGCTACAAGCCTGCCTCCCCAAGTCAGTCTTCCCTGCTGTGTTCGATGGTGGGGATTAGTTAACCATCCTCCAGTTGCAAGTGGAAGAATCCCCAACCTTTAAACAAAAAGGGACTGGCTTGTTAGGTAGATTCAGGGCTGTGATGTCACCACAGATCAGGTTTTCTCTCCAGCCCTCAGCCTCATGTCCTGTGTATTGGCCACATTGTCAGACAGGCTATCTGTCCCCTGTGGTGGCAAGATGACACAACAGCTCAAGCAGTCTTCTACTTCTTCCCAAATTCAAGTTCAAAGGGAAAAAGTAATTGCCTACTTCCTAGCAGGCCCAGCAAAGGTCTCATTGCCTTTCTCTATCTCTTAATGGGTTAGATGCCCACCTCTGAGCCAATCACTATGACCATGGGAATACATTGCTCTGATTGGTCAACCCTAAACACACGTCCACTCTGAGAGCCAAAGGTTGAATGGATTCTAGGAGCATATGGGCGCAGCATTCCACAGGAGGAAATTAACATCCAGTTACCAAAAGAAGGAAGAACGGACACTGTTGACCAAAACCACCGCTGTTGACCAAATATCTGCTGCGAGGAATGCAGAACTCTACTGCCCTCCTAGAGGAAGGAGATGGGCCTGAAGCCCCAACGCTGAGCGGTTCATCTCCTGCCTGCCACTCTCCCCTGCCCTGGAGGCAATGGTTCTAGCTTCCAAACACAACACGGTCCCCCACGGTTTGTGGCTCAGCCACAGGACCAGTGCGAACAGATCCTAACCAAACCCCAGGCCAGGCGATGGCTGGCGTGGTCCAGCCGGCTCCAAGTTATTAGAACCAGGAGTCCCAGCCCTGGTCCCAACAGTTGTGGGATTGTTTATCTTTGTTGGGGAAAAACTGCAGCCAGAGCCATAAATCACTGCCCAGCTGGATGGCTGCGCTGAAATGTTTGTTTAAACAATGAAATCTCCTGACGGACTGAAAATATAGGATGGATCACCCTGTCCTGCTCGGGCCTAGTCTCACAGCCTGGAGCCTGGGGCCTGTGAGAGGGGCTCAAAATCGGCTTCCCACCCCCACTCTCCATCCCTCCCACCCCCAATATCAGCCCTAAAGAATGAAGCCACAGCATAGCTAATCTGAAACAGCAGATAATGCAAAAGCCATGTCTATCAATCTTTGAAATGCAATCTCTGGAGTGGTTTGCATTGGATGTGCCTTCCTAATGGAAGTAGCATTTCTTGGCTAATGTGCACAAAGAGGCTGCTTAGGGGGTGGCCTCTGAAGGACACTGCATGGAGCGTGGGAGATCTGGCTCTGCCCTGGCTGCTCGCTGGGCCTCAGTTCCCTCACTTGTTACATGAGGGAGTTAGACTTGGTCTTTATGTTTTCTTCAACTCTTGCCTGCTAAGTGGGTTTACATTCTCAAAAGAATAGGGAGCAGGGAAAGGAGAGGGAGGGGAGGAAGAGGAAGATACTGATCTCAGTGATTCCCTGAGGTCCCTTCCAGCCCTGTGGTCCCTTCCAGCCTTGAAGTCCCTTCTGTGATCTCTGGCCCTTCGCAGGAGAGAGGAGAACCCTTTACTGGCTTCCTAGGGACCAGCTGGCAGCCCTGGAATTGAAGCCTGGTGCACTCCAAACAGGAGTTAAAGGGGTAGCCACAGATGGGTGTGGGTGACATGGACCAGGTCAGACCGCAGGACTGGGACCTGTGCCCCAGCAGTAGTACCTAGCTTGTAGAGGAAGGGAGGGAGCCTGTCTGAGCTGATGGGGCCTGATTGGAGACAGAGAGCATCCAGAGGAAAACAACTTCCTTCTCAGCCCTTTTGTTTAAAAAAATAATAATAAAATAAAATAGCACAGGCCTGAGCCCGTCCAGTCTGGGGGCTGTAACCCTGGCTCTGTGACGGGAGCCATGACAGGCCCATGATAGAGTACATGATGGGGGATCTTGAGTGGTCTGGACGCTGGTTTGCCCAATATTTTCAAGAATGTATTACTTGCTGGGTACTGTGGGAGGCTTTGGGAATGCAAAGATGAATACAACCGGGGTTCTTGGAGAGTCTGTGATGGGGTATTCCAAGTGATGGGATTTACAGCAAGGGCTGTGTAGGAGACTGGGAGCGAACTATAGAGGGACTTGTTACCAGTTGTATGAGGGAGGTACACAGGGAGGCAACTGTGGTGGGGAGTATAATGGATGTTTGGGGGTGGGGCTCCACCAGCTACACGGTGGGAACGTAAGGAGGTGTGTGTTGGAAGATGTAACAGGGCATGTGAAGGAGCAGGGGTTGTTACGAGAGGTGACGGTTTATTAACAAAGCAGCCTTTCCTGACAGTCCAGATGAGATCGCATTCTTCTTCTTAATATGGTCTCGATTGCACTTTATGTTTATCATTTGTAACGCTTACCACAGTTGAAATGAGTCCATTGTTTCATAATTATTTGCCTAATTCTTGTCTCCCTTACGAGGCTGTAAGAGCCAGGGAAGAAGTAGCCTTGTAGGATCTTAAATCTGGTTCACTGTTATACCCCCTCACTCTACTGCACCCCAACACATAGCTCAGGGCTGGGTACACAGCTCTCAATAAGTGCTGAGTGAACACGTAGCTACATGATATAACCACCTCCCCAAAATCCTGCAGGGCAGCTGGATGTCCTCAGAATAAATAAGTAACAATTTTGTGTGTGTGTGTGGGGGGGGGGGGGTAGTTTGGTTCAGTTTGAAGGGAGGTGTTGCCATCTGGTGGCAAGAAGGAAAAATACACTGAAAGGAAGCTTGCATCTGGCCTCACCCCAGCTCTCACTGCCTGAGGGGCCAGCAGCCAGCAGCCACCCCTCAGCTTGAGTCCCAGCCCCCAGCCACACAGGAAGTAAATCCACTGGCTCCTGCTTTCCCCAGTGTCTCGAGAATGGGGTAAGATGGGGCTAGAAATAAAGATCATGTGGGCCCTGTGCTGGACTGCCCCTTGGTCAAGTCGTGGATTCCTCCATCAACTCTAGGGTCTCTGTGCATCACGGCCACTCAGCCCTGCCTGCCTCAGGCTGGGCTCAGCCCCATGTCCCCCTAACTCTGAACTTAACCTTTCACCCTGGGAAGCAACTAACCTGAGGAAGGAGGGTAGTGGAAATGAAGCTTTGATTCAGTGGCTTCCCTATGAAAATTTCTCATCATCTGAGGTTTCCCTTGGGACTTTGACCAAAACTTGTACAGAAGTAGGATGGAGGGAGGCAGCTTTAATCAGGACTCACTCACCTTCATGTAGAGCACAGGTGCTGCCATTTTTGTGAGCAGTGGACTGACCCCGTCTGGGCAGTGGGCACTGCTGCAGCTGTCTGCAGATGAGGGACTTCTTTCTTTGTCCTCTGGTTGACAGGTGAGCACACTCCCCAACACATACCCTCTTCCACTCCTCAGTCTCTTCCTTGATACCAGACATCCCTGGGCTCACATGACAACTGGGCCCAGACTTTTTAAAAGTTCAACATTCAGACCACGCTTAGAAAACAGAGGAAATGGAGCTTTACCTATAATGTAAAGGGCTCAGTTTCTTTACTGCATCACTCATTCCGCAATATTTGTTGAATACCTACTGTATGCTAAATACTATTCTGGGTGCTAGACAATTGGCCATGGAGAAAATAGGAAATAAAAAACCTGTCCTAGGGAGCTTATCTTCTACTGGAGCATCCTTTAATTACAGAGCGTTCACCACAGAGCTCCTCATCCTCAGCTACAAACTGGGGTAATACCACCCTCCCCGCAACCTCACAGAGCAATGTGCATATGGAATATTAATGAGAGAATTGCACATTGAAAGGACTGGTTCACAGGAACACAGCTGCCCTGTTAGTTATTTACACTTGTATGCGTTTTGTACTTGTCTTTTTATAATTCCATGTAGCGTTTTATTTTCACTGTTGCCACTGGCTGAGGGACAGCAGCAGTGCCCCAAAAACCATCTCAGAAGAGCATGCCAACTGCGTACAAACAGTGCCTCTGCTAAGCAAACCCAGATGCCGATCCCTTTGCCACTCCCCACTCGGGCCCTAACCCATTCCACATGGGCATTCTGGCCAAGGATGTTCCCCTCAGGACACGGGAGCATCTCCGAGTGTCTTCTGTCAGCATCATGCTCCCCAGTGGACCCGCAGCATCCCGGGCAGCTCACAAGTAATGAAAGATTTCCTTCCCTCCAACAATACCACTCTCTGCTGGTGCCCAGGTGGCCCGAGTCAGCACTGCTTCTCATGCAACAGTTCTCACCACGGTGGGGAAAATTCTCCCCCAGCACATATGGCTTTTTGCATTAATCTTCCAAAAAGTGGCCTGCTTGCTTCCCTTTCACCACAGCTGCTCCTTTTCATTAACTTTTACATTGTTCTCCCAAGGCAAAGTTGAAGGACACAGATTGCAACTCACTAATGCCACCTGACCGCATCCTCGTGGAGCAGCCCCGAATCACTGCCGTAACTTCAATCCCACCCAGCCTTGGGGGAACCGCCTCACCCCTCCCCACCCCAGAGCAATCAGGACCCAGAGAGACTGCCCACAGCCTTGTCCCCCACCTGCTTCATTAAACTCGGTCCTGGCTGTTGGTCCCAAAAGTTTCGCCACCATTTCTCTCAGGAGGCCCACCCACGCATCCTACAGCCCCTACCACAGGTGTGTAGAGTCAGCCTCCGCAGGGGACGCTTACTGTAAATAATAAGTTAGATAAGTGGGAAGGACCTTAGATTATTAACAAAGTAAAGAAAATAAGATGGATCAGAGTAAAAGAAAAATGGGTGGATTAATAAAATAACTCTGCTGGGTTGAAACACGCACATACTCACAGCACTTTCTCTAATGAAAACATAAAAGTGAATGTCCTGTGTTTAAAGTGACAAACCTAGTATCCTTGACAGGGAAAGCACTCTGAGGGCTACAAGGGAAGGTAAGCGCCCCATCCAACAAGCCTGGCTACACAGCGCGCAGTGGGTCTCGAACCTTCAGATGCCAGCACAGGACCCACCTCAGCCGAGGGCACAGACACTAGACCTGAGCACAAGCAGGTGTCACGGAGTGGAGAAATCTGCATTTCCTAGAACGCCTTTGGGGCGGGGTGGGGGTGGGGGCGGAGTTCTGGGTGTGGTCAGAAAGAACGTTGTAGAAGCTGCTTGGGTGGGGGCGGGGCTGGGGGTAGGCAGAAGTCAGACCACTAAGGGCAACAACAGATGCTCAAGTGATACAGAACAGAGGTCCAACTACGCCCTAAGGAGACAGGCTTTTTCGTACCTGGAGGGATGTGCACGTTTGGGGCCTGAGTGCAGTTTGCTCAGGACAGGGGAGGGGAGACAGAGGCTGCAAGGAGCACTCATGTGGGAAGCAGCATTCTACACAGAACGACAGAGGTAAGAATAGCATCAGAGACCCAGCAGGCCATGCAGGCAGGGCATGATTTAAAAGGTGAAAGAGAAAAAAAGAACCGTCATCCCAGAATTCTATGCACAGTAAAATATTTTTCAAAAGTAAAGAAATGCAAAAATGTTTCAGGCAAACAAAAGCTGAGAGAACAAAATATCACAGTCAGTCTCTGCTATGAAAAATGTTAAAGCAAGTTCTCCAGGGAAAACCAATGTGATTGCAAACAGAAATTGGGATGCACACAAAATAATTCAGATCTTCAGAAAAAGTTACAGAGTTGGGGGTTGGAAATGGGAGGGAGCTGGGGAGGGCTGGGGCGGTGGGATGGGATGGGAGTAGAAAACAGAACACTGTATAAGAACAACAATTAAAATAAAATTTTTTTAAAAAGAGAAAAAGTTACAGAGTAAATACAAAAGATTTCTTTTCTCAGTTTTAATCATTGCAAAAGATAATTTATTATCTAACCCCAAAATTGTATTAAAGTGTGTGTCTATAGCATGAAAGTGGACAATAGCCTGCCTAAAAGTGAAAAGAATCGGGATTATATTGTTGAAGGTTCTTATACTATAGCTGAAGAGTATAATATTACTTGGAGATAGGCTGTGACCTAAAATCATGATTAAATATGTAAAATTTAGGCCTAAGGGCAACATGAAAATGTTTAGGGTATAAATAATAACACAATAGAGGAGAGGAAAACAAATGATAACAAATTCTTAATCCAAAAGCAGGCAGAAAAAGAGGAAAAACCGAACAAAGAACAGATAAAACAAAGAGAAAGCAACCAGAAAGATGTTCAGTTTTGATCCATATGAATGGTCTAACAATCAGATTCAAAGACAGGCTGTCATCAGATAGAATAGTGAGATCTAAGCATCCGCTGTCTACAAGAAGCCAACTTGAAATACAAAGATATGCACAGGATTAAAGAGAAGGGATGGTAAAATATATACCATGTAAACACTAATAAAAAAATCTAGTAGCTGTATTAATGTCAGCCAAAGTAGACTTTGATACAATAAATATTACCAAGGATAAAGAAAGGTGCTCCTTCATGATAGAAGGGTCAATTCACCAAGAAGACACAATAATTCAAAATGTTGAAGCACCTAACAAATAAATGAGAGCTTCCAAATACAGGAGGCAAAAACTGATAGAAGTGAAGGGAGAAATAGATAAATCCACAATTATGGTTGAAAGCTGTAATTAAGTTATAAAATAAGCAGGAAATCAGCAAGGGTATAAAAGACTCAAACATCACTATTAATGAAATTAACCTAATTCAATTTATAGAACACTCTACCCAGTGATGGCAGAATTCATATTCAAGTGCATGTGAAACATTCACTAAGATAGACCATTTGGGGACACATGAAACAAATCCCAACAATTTTAAAAAACTTAAAATTATACAAAGTATGTTCTCTGACCAAAGTGGAGTTAAACTAGAAATTAATAACAAAGACCTACTTGAAAAATCCCCAAATTTTTGAAAATTAAATGTCTGATGGGAGTATTTACTAGGCTATTGCTGTTTGGTATGATATAAGCCTCTTCTGGACCACCTCACTAAAACCCTTAGTAAAATCCGCATAGCTTACTAATGCTTTAGCCCAGGGGGTGGCAGCCTATGGCCCATGGGACAAATCTGGCCCTTGGCCAGTTTTTATCTGGCCTGCAAGCTAAGAATGGCTTTTACAATTGTAAGGGATTATGAAGGAGGAGGAGAAGATGAAGGAGGAGGAGAAGGAAAAGGAGCAGCAACAACCTGAAACAGTCTAAAATACTTGCCAATCGCTTCCTTTACTCTTATCAAACAAGTTGGAGCTCTGGCTGGTATGGCTGAGTGGATTGAGTGCTGGCCAGCCAGTCACTGGTTTGATTCCCAGTCAGGGCACATGCCTGGGTTGTAGGCCAGGTCCCATAGGGGGCGTGTGAAAGGCAACCATATATTGGTGTTTCTCTCCCTCTCTTTCTCCCTCCCTTCCCCTCTGTAAAAATAAATAAATAAAATCTTAACAGCAACAAAAAAAGAGTTGGTGTTTCCACCTCTATTTCCTGAAAAAGTTTGTGACACTTTTTTTTTTCTTTGACTGTACCAGAGGAGCCTGATGTTTAGGGTTTTCTTTGTGGGTAGGTTTTAAATTTTAAATGCAATTTCTTTACCAGATATAGAGCTATTCAGTTTTTTTATTTTTTATTTTGTCAGCTTTGGTAATTCATTTCTTTGTGCTAATTAAAGTTTCCATCTAGTATCATTTTCCTTCAATTTGAAGGATTTTCTTCAATATTTCATGCAGTGCATTTTGCTTGTGTTGAGTTCTCTCAGCTTTTGTTTTTTGTTTTTTGGGTTTTTTTTTTTTGAAAATACCTTTATTTCACTTTCATCTGGAAGGGTATTTATTTGCCGGATAAAGAACTCTAGGTTGACATCTTTTTTCCTTATAGAACTTTAAAGATATCATGCTCCTGCCTTCTGGCTTTCATTGTTTCTGAGAAGTCAGTGTTCATTTTTTTATTTTCTGTATATGATGTGTCTTTTTTTCTGGTTGCTTTTATAATTTTCCTGTTCATTATTAGATTGTATCAATTTGATATGACATGTCTTGGTGTGGTTTTCTTTGTGTTATTCTAGTTGGGGTTTGTTTAGATTCTTGGATATATGAATTTATAGCTTCCAACAAATTTAAATCTTTTTCAGATATTATTTTCCAATATATTTCTGCCACATTCACTCTTTTTTCTCTTTCTGGAACTCTAATTACATGTTTATTAGACTGCTAATATTATCCTGTTGGCCACTAATTTTCTAGGGGCTGCGGTTTGGACAGTTACTGTGTTTGCACATTTGTAAGATATTTCTTCTGCAGCATCTAATTGGTGCTCTGTTGAGCTCATTCAGTGAATTTTTCACTCTGGATATTGTATTTATTTTCAGTTTTCAAAAAATATGATACTCCAGTTCTTTTCAGACTTTATATTTCTGTTCTCATTACACTCATGTTTTCCTTTAAATCCCTCAACATCTTCATAACAGCTTTTTAAAGTCTTTGTATGCTAATGTAATAATCTCTGCCATTTATGGATCTGGTTCTTATAAGTGACATTCTCCTTCTTATGAGTCATGTTTCCCTGCTTCTTAGCATACCCAGTAATTTTTGATTGGATGGTGCTGCACACTGTGACATTGTTGGGTGTCTGAATTCTGTTGTTTTTCTCTGAAGAGTGTTGAGATGAGGGGAGGGTCAGATAGGTGAGCTACTTACAGATAAGCTAAATGCTTTCGAGGCTTGTTTTTGTGCTTTGTTAGTATAAGGTAGGTTGAGTCAAATTTCCCCCTAACCCTCACCCCCAAGATATCCACCCCCTGGGAATATTTTTGGGCCCAACAACCAGAAAGTTGCTACTTGCATCTGGTGGTTAGAGGCCACCTATAGGTTAGAGGCTGCTACATATCCTTCAATGCACAGGACGGCCCCCAAAATGAAGAATTGTTGTTCCCTAAAAGGGTCGGTCATGCCCATTGAAAAAACCCTAAGGCCAGTGTTACCTTACTGCTAGAATATCTGTTCTATGCTCCAGACACTCAACACGTCTCTCTGCTCTCCAGTAGCTGGAACTCGAACATCTCCCAACCTGATGTGAGCTCTGGAAATTATTCAGCTTCCAGCTTCCTGGTAGCTGTTCTTCCAGTAGTTGCCCTTTGCCTGGTTTAGTGGAGTCTTACCTCACACATGAATGGCTTACTATTCAGTAAAAACTCAGTGGAACCCATGCAAATTGCTGAGGCTCTTTTCTCTGCACAGCTTCTTCCTCTCTGGTACTGTCACACAAATTCCAGCCACCTGAGACTTTTCATCTCTGACAGGTCAATTAAATGAGATCCCCAGGTTCTTTTGGGGTGGCCCCTTCCCTGTGTTGGTCTATAAAGTGCCTCCAGGCAGAAAACTTGGGTCATCAAAGAGTTCTCTGTGTATCTCTTCCATTTCTGTGGGTCTTGCAAGCCAAGACACTGCCTTCATTTCTGACTATCTTTTCAGACCGTTGGTAGAGTGAACAGCCTTGAGAGACAGAGACAGTGTCTCTCCTGGGAGCAAAGGGCAGGTTTGTGTACTGTCCAGTGTTATAAAGATAAGGTCTCCCTGCAGGGCAAAGGTCAAGCAGGCTTACTCCCTATTACAAAGGATTCTGGTTCCCTAAGCTCAGGGGTTCCCCTTCTGTAATGCAGCTTATTACATGCGCTTGTGTCTCCTGGACCTGTTCACATGGCCCCATGAGAACTGGGACCTGCGGAACCAGTGCAGATGCTGAGACTCTGGCCATTGCTGTTGCTGTGAGTAATAAAGTCCTTTGCCTGTGACTTAGGAGTCTTGTGTCTTCTGCCAGTATCATGTAACAGTATAAAGATTGCTTGTTAATGTGCAAGCAAGGTAAAGTCTCAGACTCCTTCACAGTGCTTGACACAGTCTCCAAATATAAGTGGACCACACACCAGAAAATACATAATCTGCTCTTCTGCAATCTATGGTCTAGTGAAAGAGACAAAGATTTTTAAAGTCGAACAAACATAAAAATTTTAAATGGCAACAAGTATTTAGAAAGAAATAAGGAAATTATAAGAAAATGATGGGGGTTTTAGATTAAACAGTTAGGGGAGGCCTCTCTGAATAGAATACATTTAAACTGGGCCTGAAGGATTTTAAAAAAGCAGAAATAGGATAAGCAAGGGCAAAATCTTTCCAGGCGGAAGAAATAGCATCTACAAAGGTCCTGAGGCAGCTAAAGCACAGTCAGCTGTAGTCGTGATGGCAGTAGATGAGGATGGAAAAACAGGCAAGGTCTCAATTAGAGGTTCTCAGCCCCGGCTATACTTTCACATCTAGTCGAGGAACTTATTTAAAAATCAGTACCCCAGGCCCCATCCCAGATCATTTAAATCAGAATACTTAGGAGTGGGAGCTCAGCTCCTGATCACTTAAAAAATATTCCAGGTGAGCCCTGACTTGTGTGGCTGAGTGGATGGAGAAAGAGCAAGCTCTTTCCCTTGCTCAGCCTTTGTCCCCTTTGTCTCATTCTTCAGGCTCAGTTTAAAAAATACCAGGTAGAGGAAATTAGGCTTTATCCCGTGGGTATTGGAGAAAGGAGAATATTTAAAAATCATGAGTTCGGATTACATCCAGACGCATGTAACAACAACAACAACAAAAAAAACATGACTTGAGACTTAAATAAAAGTTTCTTTTTGTCACATAAGCAAGGAATCTAGAAGCAGTGGCATTTGTTCACCTGCTCAGTGAGGTCAGGAGCAACAGCTTGGCCTTTCCCTCATGGTTGCAAAATGGCTGCTATAGCTCCTTCGCAACCACATTTGAAGCAATAAGGGAGGACAAGTGGCACCAGCCACAGATGTCTCTCTTAAGATGCAATCACAGGCTTTCTCAGAAATCACTTCTACTGATTTTTCACTGGTTATAATTACGATTCCCTCCCCTAAACGGAGAAGAGAGAAGAAAGGATTTGTTTTTTCCAGAGGTTATCATGCAAGACAGCAAGAACTGCTGGCGTTCTTGAGCTCAGGAATATCAGCAAAGAGGTGTTTAAGGAAAGTGCAGCCCCAGAGGCCATGGAAAAGTGAAAAGGAAAGAACTGGAAATGGAGATGATTTAAGAGGTTATTGTTGTCAGTCAGTGTGATGAAGATAGGGATTAAAATGAAGACAGAAGAAATAACACAGGGTTTAATTTAAAGGGTATGTCTTCTCATACCTATAGGCATAGATTCGTGTTTCTCTGCTTTCATATAAATGTGCAACTTTTTTTCACGGACAGAGAAATTTATGTAAGTAGAAATACATTTCTGCATATTATCTTTGTTTTTCAGTGTGTCATTTACGCATTCATTCAGCAGACACTAAGCCTGAACTTTGTTCAAGGCAATGTGCCAGCACTATGGGGGAGCACGAACATGATTCCAGCACAAAACCTACCCTTGAGGAGCTTACAGACTAGAAAGCAAGAAAACACATGTCCCTAAATAGCTAAAATGCAAGTAAGTAAAATTATAAACATCATAAGGTTATAAAACTTCAGAAGAGGACTTCATTACCTTATCTGGAGAGATAAGGGAGAAGGTAGCATCCGAACTTGGTCTTAAAGAATTAATAGCATGGGGGAAGGAACATAGGCAGAGGGCAAGTGACAATGGAGAATTCTAAGCTAACTGGCTAAAAAGGGTGGTGGAAAAATAAGCCTGAAAGAAAGCCAGCCTAAAGAATCTGCAGTTTAGCCTGGCTGGTGTGGCTCAGTGGTTTGAGCGCCGGCCTGCAAACCGAAAGGTCACTGGTGCCAGTCTCAATCAGGGCACATGCCTGGGTTACAGGCCAGTTCTCCAGTTGGGGGGTGTGCGAGAGGCAACTGATCGATGTATCTCTCACACACTGATGTTTCTCTCCCTCTCTTTAAAAATAAATAAATAAATGAAATTTTTAAAAAAGGAATTTGCATTTTATTTTGTAGACTGCCATTTATTGGACTCCTACCAAGGGTGAGGTGCTGTACTAGATCCTCAATGCCCACACATGAATGTGTATCTGTGTTTCCATATGTATGTCTGTTTGTGAACATGTGTGTGTTTCATTGTGTGCACAGCTGTGTCTCCCAGTTTTAATAGTGTTTGTGTGTACATTTATACTGTGTCTATATAAGGCCAGAAGATGGCGCTACAAAATCATAACTAGTGAGGACAATTCTGCCTCTTCCAGCCAAGTAGCATTTCAGATCCTATGGAGCCTTGGAGAGATCCCCTTGTAAGGGCTGGGGATTAGTTTATCTATTTCCATCATCATTGTGTTCCCATGCCTAGCACAGAACCTGGCAAATGGAAATACTCAATATACATGTCTTCAATGAGTGGATGCAATGCTAGCATGCCCCATGGGAGAAGCAGGAGATGGAGAGAGCCAGGGAAAGAGTTACAGAGAAGGTAGCCCCCCGGTCAAGACCCCACAGGAAATGGGGTTCCAGTCACACATATAAAAGTCACAGAGGGGTTTGCAGGGGGATGTGTGATCAAACAGAAAGCTCAGCCAGTGCTGTCACCCCTAAGACATCCCCTTTGTATAAGGTGGCATCTAACCCTGATCCTTTCCTTCAGCCTAGTGAGCACTAGGACCTGTGGGAGATACCACCTCTGGTCTCTAAGAGCTGACAATCTAGAAAAATAAGTAAAGTTTACTTTAAAAAATATAACAACCAATATAATTCTCCCTCTGCCTATTGCTGGGGAAGTTTCTTCCTGCCACACATGGGAAGTACACACAGAGCCAGAGGAGGGTCCAGCTGGGTCCATTCGGGGACCTTCTGATCCAGAGGCCTCTGCCTAGTATCCCTCTGGCCCCTGGTACCTCTTCCCCAACCCCTCCACACCCCAGCCACCTTAGGAGACTATCTGTCTCTGTCCCCCAACTGGGCTAGGGCAGGGCCTCACCCTTTTTAGAGTCCAAACTTGTGATATCTCCTTCTCACTCACTCTATGCAACAAGCACAGGTGCCCCTCAAGTGCCCGTCCCTCTGGTCATTTCACACAAGAGCAGAGATGCTACCCTCAGTCCTCACTTAGCTCCCATAGGAGAACCAAGGCTCAGGGTTTTGCAGCAAAAACCTTTACCAACCAAGAACTACTCAATGGGACCAATTTCAAGATGGCTGAACAGAGGAGGGGCTGGGAATGTAAAACACTTCAATGGACTGCCTGCTTCCCCTTTTCTTCCCAGTCCTCCCCATTGCCTCACTGCTTTCTCCGAGCTGCCAGCAGCACGTGGTGCTGGATTTGTCATGCTATTGCTAGTCAAGCCCTCCACATGGCCCTCTGAACAGTCCCACATACCTCAGTCTGGCACTCAGGCCCTCTCCAAAGCGGACCCCACCTCCTGCTCCAGGTATTTCTGCCATTACTCCTTTGTACCTACTTGCATCCCTCTCTCTCAGCGCTCTAGATGTGCCTGCATGTTCCCTCCCCTGCACCTTTGTTTATGTAGATTATTTACCTTGGGAAGTCCTCTTTCCCCATCTCCACCTGGCAAATGCCCATCTGCCTTTCAAGGTCTACTTCAAATTGTTCTGTCTTCCTAAGGCCTTTTGTACTCCACTGCAACCTGATGCAGCTTCTCCCTCCTCTCTTGGCACTTGTTATTGTCAGTTTCGCTATGTTAATGCATTATTTTTTGAATGTCCATTCCTTCTATTTCACTCTAAGCTCTGTAAAGGAAAAATCTTTTTCACCCAGTACCTAGCAACTTGTCTGACATGTACTAGGTGCACAGTTAATGCAGAAGAGGTGATACAGCTAAGGATGCTTGGTAGGAGACATGGGTCCAAGGAGCCATGAGCTCAAAGAGACACACAATGTGGATGTCCTTTCCATGAGGAGAGGAAAATAACACTGAGCACCTCTTAGGTGCCTTCTGGCCTTGACTCCATCTCCATCAGGCTCCTGGCCTCCTCAGTCCTCCAGGACACACCACTTTTAAAATATCTCCCCTTCTGAGAACAGATCAAAGCCCCCGAGCTAATTCATCTAAGCGACCAAGAGATAGCCAACCTATCAGTTGCATAGCACTGGCAGCCAACCTATCAGATGCACAGTTCAAAGCTCTGGTGATTAGGAAGCTCACAGAATTGGTTGATTTTGGTCACAAATTAGATGAAAAAATGGAGGCTAGAATAAGTGAAATGAAGAAAAACGTACAGGGAACCAATAGTGATGGGAGGAAAACTGGGACTCAAATCAATGGAGTGGACCAGAAGGAAGAAAGAAACAACTGAACAGAAAAGAAGGAAGAAACAAGAATTCAAAAAAATGAGGAGAGGCTTAGGAACATCCAGGACATCTTTAAACGTCCCAACATCCGAATTATAAGGGTACCAGAAAGGGAAGAAGAAGAACAACAAGTGGAAAACTTATTTGAACAAATAATGCAGAAGAACTTCCCCAATCTGGCAAAGGAAATAGACTTCCAGGAAGTCCAGGAAGCTCAGAGAGTCCCAAAGAAGTTGGACCCAAGGAGAAACACACCAAGGCACATCATAATTACATTAGCCAAGATTCAAATGAAGGAGAGAATTCTAGAAGCAGCAAGGGATAAGGGCACAGTCACCTACAAAGGAGTTCCCATCAGACTGTCAGCTGATTTCTCAAAGGAGACCTTGCAGGCAAGAAGGTGCTGGAAAGAAGTATTCCAAGTCATGAAAGGCAAGGACCTACATCCAAGATTGCTCTATCCAGCAAAGCTGTCATTTAGAATGGAAGGGAAGATAAAGTGCTTCTCAGATAGGTCAAGTTAAAGGAGTTTATCATCACCAAGCCATTATTATATGAAATGTTAAAGGGACTTACCTAAGAAAAAGATCAAAAATAGGACAGTAAAAAGATAGCAAACTCACAGATATTAACAACCACACCTAAAACAAAAGCAAACTAAGCCAACAATAGAACGGGAGCAGAAACACAGAAATGGAGGTCACATGGAGGGTTAACAACAGGGGAATGGGAGGAGGAGAGAGTGGGAAAAGGTACAGAGAGTAAGTAGCATAGACGGTGGGTAGAAAATAGACAGGGGGAGGGTAAGAATAGTGTGGGAAAAGTAGAAGCTAAAGAACTTATGACACATGGACATGAACTAAAGGGGGGAATGTGGGTGGGAGGGAGTGTGCAGGGTGGAGGAGAATGATGGGGGAGAAATGGGATAACTGTAATAGCATAATCAATAATATATAATTTTAAAAAAGAAAGAAAAAGGATATTGCCTCTACTGAAAAAGTAATTCAGTAGAAGCAATACTAGTGCCACCTTTCGGCAAAATCAGGAATGGCAAGTGGTCATTTAAAAATCAAATGCTGACCAGCTGGCAGTAATAGTTGTTGCAGGCAAGATCCATTAGTGGATGCCAAAATCGCTGGGCGAAGGTGTGAGGAGAACCAGGATATTTGCATTGTCTAAAAGTATCTCCCCCAATATATCTATTAACTTAAAGGACAAAACCATAACTCAGTGGGGAAACCTGGTACGCATCACCTGGACCAAGTGATCCAACATCACCAGTGGTGACACATTCCAACATCAGGTGCCCCTGATATGAGGCACCGAGAAGGACACAGCATCATTTCTGTGATGTTTTTGCCAAAAATTCATAACTGCAACCTAATCATGAGAAAACATCAGGCTCGTCCAAACTGAGGGACATTCTACAAAATAACCAACCAGTACTCTTCAATAGTGTCAAGGTCATGAAGGACAGGACAGACTGAGGGACTGCCTTAGGTTAAAGGAAAATAGGACACATGACAGCGAAATACAGTGTGGGGTCCTGGGCTGGAAGCCGGAACAATAAAAGGACATTAGTGGAAAGCAGGTGAAGTTCAAACAAGGTCTGCAGTTCAGTTCAGGGGATTGTGTCAAGGCTGATTTTCTGATCTCATAATTTTACATGATTCTGACAGATGTTAACACTAGGGAAGTAGAAATCATTTTTGTAATGCATTCTGTTCCATTTAAAAATGATTCTGTAAGTCAAATTATTTCAAAACATGAAGTTAAAAAAATCAAATAAAAAATATAAAATAAAATATCTCCCCTTCTTCTCTCCCTCCCCTCTGCTCTGCCTTTCTTCCTTTCCCTTCCCTTCCCTCCCCCACTATTCCATAAAGCCCTGGGGCTGCTGCCCATACAACTGTGCGGAGAAAAATAGAGGGGCTGAGGAAATCCACCCCCTTCTGAACACTGAGATGAGGAAGTGATTATCAGAGGTCACTCTCTTGGTCAGTTCCTGATTCTGGAGCAAAGATGCCAAAATCTGTTCCCTTTTCTTGAGAAAAATGTGGTGTTTTTGACTTCCAAAATTCCCAGAACCAATACTGTCACTCTGGGCCATCTGAGTTTCTGTCTGTCTGTCTCTGTGTAGAGAGGGTCTGCTGAGGCCTGCTCCTCATGGGTGAGTGTCCAGGTGCAGTCTTGGGAATGACACCTCATTCCCTGCCCCTGACCAGTTCTACCACCACCCACCCACCAGGCCTGTGTGAGGAGGAGCAAGTGCATTAGGCCACACCAGCCTCTGGCTTCCTATCTCATCCCAGGGCCCTGCCGGAGAGACTCTCCCCAGGCCTAGGTCTGGCTACTCAAAAGCCTCTTGAGAGGGTGGAAATTCAAGCTGGTATCTTGGACTCAGAGGTGGTACAGTTCTGTCTGGGGAAACTCTGTCCCTGCCCCGCTCCCAAGCTTGAAGCCATCCCACCCCAGGGCCCAACGGATAGCCGCCACCACCCTTGCCATCAGCCTTGAGCCAGGGCACCATCTTCTGTGCTCCAGTCCTATTTGGAGCAGGGGCACAGCACCACTTCAACTGGAATCAGACCCTCCCAAGCCCTGGGTGGGGAAAGGAAGAGGGCCAGCGTGAGAAGCATCAGAGGTGGAGGTGGAGGAGGGTGGGATAGGGAAACAGGTACGGATCAGCTGAGCCAAGTTCAGAGACTACAGCCAGGGCGAGAGAGTGAGAATGGGCGTTGGATTAAGGTTAGGATCAAGATGTGAAGGTCAGAGTGATTTGGGGGAAGTAACGGTGCCCAGCCCTCTTCTCCACGGGGTGAGAGATGGCGGGACAGGGCCTAGGTAACAGATTCTGAGATTCATAGGAAGCAAAGACTGGAGCTTTCTAGCAGGATCTGCATTTGGCCTGCTTTTCTTTTGGTCTCTGCTTCTGTTTGTTCTGTGCCCACTCAGTTCCTTCCTCTTGCTCTCATTCATTCATTCCACAACATTTGAACAGTGCCTTTACTATAGTAAAGTAGTAAAGACACTGTCAAACTAGTAGTTTGACACTACTAGTCAGTGGTCAGTCCTTGACCTGGTGAAGCTATTGTCTAACTGGGGAGATAAATTTATAAGCAAATGTTTGTGATCTAGTGCAAAAGGTGAAATAATGTGTGCTGTGGAAGCAGGTAGAGGACGTAGAAAACAGTGGGGGTCGAGGAAGAATTCACAGAAAATAGAAGATATTTGAGCTGAAAATGAGACGCACCTGCGGGAGGACAGAAACGAGGACCTTCCACGGTGATGAAAAACAGGCTGGAGAGTATGAGTACAAAAGTTCTCAGTAGTTCGAGTTTCAGAGTATGGCACAAAAGGTAAAGGCCTCTCCAATGCTACTCTTGAATGAACCAGGCACCCCACGGAAGTGGAGACTGAAGGAGAAGGGACGCCCTGATTCAACGAGCTCCTGTTCTAGCCCCACCAGCCACCCTCCTAGCAGAGGTCCACGGGTCCCAACCTAGAGGCCTCCATCCACCTTCCTCCCCACCCTCACCCTAATTATATTTTGGTCGTGTCCAGGTTTAGTGAGGTGTGGTTTTCCTGATGTATGCTGACCCCACGGAGGTTTTCTATCCCCTCGTCATGCCTCCACATGCTGGAATAATGGGAGATGGCCTCATTACTCAGGCCCAGGTCACATGCAGTGGCTCTCTCTCTACTACCCTGCACCCCACTCCCAGATCTTCATGTTGTACCACCTAGCTGCAGAGGGATCAGCCTCTCCCTCCAAGCTAACGCCCTGACCTGCTCTCAACGCCTGTAGTAACGAAAGGCCTGCACAGCATGCCACGAATGCCAGGCCTAAAACGATTGCAGATTATCAGTGGCCAGGTGTAGGCTGGGGCTAGCAGAGGCCTGACTACTCAAAGCCTCTGCATCCTCCTACGCTGGGGCCCACGCGTGTTGTGGGCGTTAAGCGCCATCACTGAGGCTGAAGGCTTGATAATGCAGGAATGAAAGACCGATCCGCAGGTGGTGGACCCAAACGACTTGAGCCAGAGCCAGGTTAAGTGGCCAGCAGGCTGGGCCGGGCCCAGGAGTCTGCGGGGGAACCCCAGATGCTGGCAGTGGTTGGGGGTGCACTGGGCTGGGAGCACCGGCAGCCCTCCACAGCGTCGTGCAGCACCAGTTCACCGTCCCTCGGGGGCCCTTCCAGCCCCGCCCGCCCCGAAGCCGGAGCGAGGCGCCGCGGGAGGAATTCCAGCCATTTCCTCTGCGCCGCGCGGTATGTAGCCCGCTCGCTGCCCGACCACAGCGCGGCCCGAGGTGGGGGCCGGGCGGCGCAGGCCAGTGCCCAGCCGCGTCTGGCAGCTGCCTCAGCCTCGCCGTCCTACTTGGGATTCCCGGCCCGTCGCCTCTGGTCCCCGGCGACCAAACGGGCCTTTCCAGTAGCCCCGGGCCTGCCTGGCGCCCCCGGGCTCTGGATCCTCCCCGTGCGGCAGCCGCCGGAACGGCTCCCCACTCCGCGCGCCCGCCCTCCGGCCACCGCGGACCCCTGGAAGTCCCCAGAATCCGAGTCTGAAACTGAAATTGGCACTTGCTACGTCCTCTTGCGGCAAGTCCCTTGCCTTTCTAAGCCTCAGTTTCTCTTTTTGTGAAATGGTACGCTAACAATAGTGCTACCCCATTTGTACTGCCCTGGGTTAAACGAGAAAAGGAACGTGCTGGAGAAGAGTCAACCATGTTTTCTTTTCTCTGGGTATCGATGTCCTTTGCTTTCCTAGATCTTCCCTCCCACCCTGCCCTCGCCTCCTCTCCAGACTAATTTGCGGGTGGAGCAGTCCGGGCCGGCTTTACAGGTAGGCACGGTAGGTGGCTGCCTCCCGCCGGGGCCTGCTCAAGCCTGCTCTCTCACTGTCTAAAAAATGCCTGAAGGTCCGACAGGAGAGCTGCTTTACATCAAGCATTGCCCGAGAGGTTCTTGAAAAGTCTAAAGGGCAGTTATTAATTTTTATATAATGTCATTGCAGTCTGAGAGCCTACCAGACACGTGGTGATTAGGGGAAGTTGGGCTGCGGGCCAGGATGAAGGGCCCGCAAACGTAGACACAGGGAGGTCCGAATAGAGGACAGGCCACCTCAGGCTCTCAGGCTCCTCTTTGAAAGTGCAGATCCCCCCGGGGAGGGAACAGTCTTTTTCAGTTTTTTAACCCTTTGGATGAGCAGCGAGGAAACGGAGAGCCAGAGCCTGCGGCGACTGGGAGGGTGAGACCGCTTCCCCCGCCGCCCACACCTGCCTCACCCACGCCCATGGCTGCCGTAAATGTCACATTAGGTGGGGTTGGAAAGCCCCAGGTTTCATCAGGCGTAAACACCGCCTGCTTTGCAGAGGCCGCACGAAAGAGCCGCTCTGCTTTGGTGTTTCCCCAGATGGCCCCTCGTTTTGATTTTGTAACTTCCACTTCAGCTAGAGTCCCAAGGCCAAGAATCAGTCCTCGCAGCAAGATGTGCCCCCCCTCATTCCCCACATCTGCTACAGTCACATACCGCATAAATCCAGGTGCAGACAGGTCTAGAAACACAGGTGCTATAAATATCTCGGGCAGCCCCTCACCCACCCTCCTCTGATCCCAGCACTTCCGGCCATCGAGGTGCTGCAGGCGGGTCCCCCCCGCCGCCCCCCGCGGAGGTGGGGGGGGGTGGACTTCATCTGTAACAGACCTGGCTTCCCCTTCCTCACCGGAGACCCCCTGACTGACAGACCTGAGGGTTTCCCTCTACTCAGGATGCACCTCCCTAACTCCCAGTCGCAGACTTCTCCCACCCTTTCCTGGTCCCTTTTTAGAAGACTTCTCCCAGGGACCTGATTTTGTGGCTGGTCTTCCAGAAGGGCTTACTCCTCTCTGGAGATGGATGAGGGCGGATGCCTTCGGATGGAAGGCAACAACCGAAATCAGATTTAGAAATCAGATTTACAATGTAAAATTTGATTGTAAGTTTTATTTTTGTAGCACTTTTTGTTTGAGGGACAAACTGGCAGGAGGAGGAGGAGATCTAACACAGGGGAAAAGATGAAGCTGGGAGTGGATGCAAAGAGCAGATGGAGGGCCCTAAAAAGAGCCGGTCCCAGCAGGCGGGCTCCCAGGAGGTCTCAGAAAGCAGGACTTTCTGAGCCTGTGGGCAGCGAGAGACTCCACTGGGAGAAAAGGTTAATGAAGTTCCACCACCGGGGCTGAGGATACAAACATTGTCCTCAGGAAACCAAGAGATCTGATGGCTTGGAGAGAGAGTAGAAAGAGCAGGCTTGAAGATGAGTGAAACAGATCTGAATCACCAGCTTTCAAATATGTTTGCAAAAATAAGTTTTCAGTACATAAATAAATCCCTGCTTTAAAACATAGTAGATAATCCTTCTAAAAATGGAAGTCATCTCTCCCAATGTGGGAGCTTTCTCTTCAGTCACTGTGCTAAAAAAGCACTTTGCAACCTCTCTCACTGAATCCTACTTTAGAATATACTGTTGATTCCTTACTCAGGAGGAAACTGAGGGCAGAGGGGCTAATTAGCCCGAGGACACCCAGCTAAGATTTGAGCGAAGATTTGAACCCAGGGATCTGACTTTAGTGGTCAGGTGTTAACCTCTGTGGTGGTATAATCAACTCTGTTGGTCTGTGACCAGAGATGGAAATGACTCCACTAGAGTCTTCAGCTGCTTTCACAGTGAGGAAGACCTTCCTGTAGCTCTTGCTGACTCAAGCAGACCTGAGTGATTGCAGCCCCTTTGAAGTTGATGGCTTTCCTGAGGGGCCCAAGACCCCATCGGAGCAGGATTCCAAATGGACTGGACTCAAGTCACCAAGGTCAGAGTCAGCCCCAGACCAGCCCTTCCTGTGTGATGTCAGGACCACAAGGAGCCCCAAGTGGCTTTTTTTACTGAAAACCAACCATAAAAGAACCATTGTGCTTAACACAGAACCAGATGTGTGCTTGAACTTACACAGGTCACTGGATCTCACCTTGGGCCGTGGGCCAAGGTGACCCAGCGATATATTTTGTCTGGCTTTCCTCGCATATTTTTTAAAGATTTTATTTCTTTATTTTTTAGAGAGAGGAGAAAGAAGGAGAAAGAGAGAGAAAAAAACATTCATATATGAGAGAAACATCAATAAGCTGCCTCTCACATGCCCCCAACCAGGGACTGGCCTGCACACCAGGCATGCGCCCTGACTGGGAATCGAACTGGTGACCTTTCGCTCTGTGGGATGACGTTCAACCAACGGAGCCACACGGATCAGGGCCCTAGCATATTTTTTAAGTTGAATCAATTATAATACACTTAATATTGGAAGATTACAAGGAAATATCTGGATTTTTTCGCTTCTCCCCCAAGGTCTAAAGATCTGGCTACACTGGCATGTACTCTGTGGCCCACCACAGTCCCCGCCATCCCGTCCTGTCTTGTACTCCCACCCTACTGCTTGGCTCATAGGCATTTGAATTTGCTGACCCCCTTCTCCCTCGCTAAAATGCAGATATTCACTGAGGAGATTAACTATTGACTCTAACTAGTCAACATCCCAGTATGGATATCTTTTTCTGAGAGCTGGTTAAGGGATACTAATTGTGGTAAATCAAGGTGAGGGTGGGAAGGAAAGTGGGACTCCCCACATAAGGTGTCAAGCCAAACCAGAGCAGGGCAGAGAATATTTCTAGGGTCCTAGAGGACCACAGGATGAGAAACTGGTGTTCAAACAGCTGTCATGTACAGAGTCCAGCAGAAGTAATGCCTGCTTGAGTGTGGTTGGTCGGGTAATAATGTGGGTGTAATGGTTTATAGTTTTAACTTGAACATTTCACCTAAAATGTCACATGGTGTGCTTGAGTATGATATTGTCATGTTACAGAATCACATACTTATGATTTTGTAAAAAAGAAGAAAAGAGGCATTATTTGTGCTGGACCCTGTATGTGCAACAAAAACATCACCTGTTTCCCAGGAGCTCATCCTTTTATTTCACTTAGCAAACACCAAGCTTTTATTAGCAGCCTGGGCTCCCTTCCCCAAACCTGCTGGAAGGGCCTTGGGTAGTGTCCAGAAGCAAACCCTGGAGGTGATTAGAGGGCTGCCGACTGGGGCTGTGAGTGAGCCCGAAGGAATGGGTCTGGCTTTTGCCCAGGTCAGAGCTAAGCCCAGAAGAGGAACTGAATGAAGATGAGGACCAAGTGATTAACTGGGGGTCTGGGCAGCCAGGAACTGAAGCACGAACTCATTCACCAAGATGGTAAGCAGCTGTGTTTTCTAAAATGTGGATTTCATGAGGGAAAAGCATCTTCCCTGAATTTGGAAGCTTTCCCTGCCAAAGCAGTTTATTGTGTGGGCAGTGAGGGGAAGAGGTTTTGTATGGAGATACATAATGGATGAGATGGCCTTAGACGGACTCTCTGATGGACTTCAGGGATGCCTCAACCTTCTCCAAATGCACATCTGGGAAGGTGTTGGCTGGCTCTGTGAATATTGGAACTCAGAACTTTTTTTTTTTTTTTTTGCAGTAGCCCATGTGACAAAAGAGTAGCCTATGTGTCAACAGAGCCCCAGATGTATACTTTGGGATAGGGGATGGGGTGAATGTGATGACGTGCTTTTAGGGCTTTTAGAGAAACGGCCAGTTCAGTCATCAGACAGGGAAATCTATCTGACCTCTTTTAAAGCCAGTGGATAATATGGCAGAGCCAGCTGTCACGATTGCAGGGGGCAGCCTTTGGAAAGGGTGAAAACCTGGAGAGCAGGAGAGGGAGAGTTGCGGAGCTGGCTCAGGGCTCACTCCATTCAGGGAGCCTCCCCTAACCTCTCCCCATTATCAGGTGGGCAGGGGCCCCTGAGACCGGTTTGGAACCCAGTGCTCAGTCTTGCCGCCACCATCTGCCTTGCATCCAGTGGGTCTAATCTCCTGTGTCCTTGTCCCTGTCTATGTCAGTCCAGAGATCTCCTTGGCTCCCAGATCACCTCATCTCCAGCTCTCTAATCCCCCAAACCCCTATCTTTTCCCTATTCTGTGGCCTTCTCCCTCCCTCCCCAAATCCTGAAACTTTTCCTCCATGACCACTGACTGGAGTTCAGAATCCATTATTCGCAAAATCTCCTTTATCCTTCACTTACTCTCTGAGCATTCTCTTCCTTCCCTTTGGGAGACCGCTGATCTTCCCTGAGTTCACTGCTGTCCCCATAGCCTCCTCAAGCAGGGCCTGACTTTTTTCTCACAGCCCTCATCGTTAGGCATGGAGGGGAAATCAGCATCTTCTTACTCCTCATTGTCACTTTCAGAAGTATTCCCTCCCTCTTGGGTAAACCCTTGTACCCTGCGTTGAATTTTGTGTCATCAGATTATATCAATCATTGTCCTCTCCTGACCCTCAGGGGTCATTTTTCAATTATTCTAGATCCTGGTTCACCATCTTTCTCTCCAATACTGTCTTAGCTCTTGGTGATTTTAATATATACACAGATGACCCTTCCAACACCCAGGCCTCTCAGTCCCTTGAACTTCTCTAATGATTTTCCCTCCACTCAACCCATAGTTATAACTACTCATAACTGCAACCCCTCCATAATCTCAGTTTGTGCATCCCACACTCTGATGCCAACCTCCTATTTTTCCAGCTCATCTCCCTGCCCAATCCCAACCATCCTTTGACCTCACCAGAACCTCCAATCTATTGATCCCACCACTCTTCACTATTGCCCACCCCTCTGATGTTCTCATTCTCCTTCTGACCTAGTATAAAGTTCATGATCAGTCATTGTAATCATTCTTCCTTCAACACACCCTCAACTCTTTGCCTCCTGTCTGTTGTACTCACCTAGCATGACAGTAGACCTGGTCAATTTCAACTCTCTGACCATGCGCCACACCTGGCTACAGAAAAACACAGAGCCACTCTACTTAATCCCACTTTAAATTCATGATGATAAATTCAAGTGGGCTCTTAATGCTGCCCAATAGTCATATTTCCCTGGTCCATTCACTCACCTATGCTTTTAGACAACAGTTTTATACCTTATTTCCTCTTCTCAAACCCTTAACATTTTCTCCCCATCCTTACACTCAGCTAATTGGATTCTTTTTCCACTTGGCAAATAGAAGTAGCCAGAAGAGAACTGAGCAGATCCCTACCATCACAATTGTCCCCTGTGTGGCAGTTGCATTTTCATACTTTTCCTTTCTACCTATTATCAGAGATGACCCATCCATCAACAGCACATTCCCCCACTGTGCACTCAACTGAATCCCTCTCACCTACTCAGGGACCTTACTTCAGCAACTCTCTCTTACAGCAAATCGTCACTCTCCACTGGAGCATTTCCATCAGCACACACATGCTATTATTTTTCACATCTTAAAAAAACAACAACAAAGCCTTTTAACAACTGCATTTCCTGTGGCAGCCTTTGTCCCATTTGTCTGTTTCCCTTTAGAGCAAACTTCTTAAAGGAATAATCTGTGCTTACTCTGTCCAGCTCCTCCAGCTCTCTCTTAACCCGGTCCCAAATCAGGCTCATATGCCCTTCACTTCATAGAAATTGTCCTTGTCAAAGTTACTGTGATTTGCACATTGCTAAGTCCAATGGTCAATTCTCAGTACTCACCTTATTGATTAATAGCATCTGATGTAATGGACCACATCCTCCTCCTTGAAACGCTTCCTTCACTGGGCTTCCAGACATCTCACTCTCTTGGTTTTTCCTCCTATCTCATTACTCCCACCATATTGGTATCTTTTTCTGATTCCTCCTCTTTTTCCTGACCCCTAAATGTCAAAGTGCCCAATGCTGAGACCCCAGTCCTCTATTCTTCCTTATCCATCTCACTGGATGCTTACAAATATGTGGTTTTAAACACCATCAGTACCACTCATGACCCACATTTGTATCTCTAGCCCAGACCTCTTCCCTGAACTCTAGACTCATCTACCCAGCTCCAAATTCAAGATGTTCAAAACTGACCTTTGATATGCTCCCTCAAACAGGACCTACATATAGCCCTTCCCCATCACAGTTGATGGCAACTCTATTCTTCCAGTTGCTCAGCCAAGATACTGAGTCATCCTTCTGTTTTCCTCTCACATGCAGATCAGATCAGGCAGGAATTGACTCTGTCTTCAAAATACACCCAGAATCAAACCACTTCTCCTTTATTGTTGCTGTTCTACTTGAAGTCATCGTTACTCTCACCTTGATTACTACCGTAGTCTCCTGTCAAGTCTTCCTGATTCTACTCTTGTCTTTCACACAGCAGCCAGAGTGATCTTTTACAAATATACCTTAGAGAGGTCCCCAACCTCCAGGCCATGGACCGCTACCAGTCCAGGCCTGTTAGGAACCAGGCTGCACAGCAGGTGAGCTTGAATGTAATGCACTTGAATCATCCTGAAACCATCCCTACCCTACCTACTGACCCTGGGTCGGCGGAAAAATTGTCTTCCACAAAACCAGTCCCTAGTGCCAAAAAGGTTGGGGGCCGCTGCCTTATGTCATAATAATCCTCTAATTAAAACCCTTCAGTAGCCTACCTCCCCCATTTCTTTTAGGCTTACTCTTCAATAGCTCCTCATTTCTCACAGTATAAAGACTAAAGTCTTTACAAGGGCCATAAAGGTCCTGCATTATCCACCCACTCTGTCTCTCATCTCTCTGCCTTTCTCTTATGATAATCTCTCTCTCACTCATAGTAGGAGCCCAGCCTCCTTGCTTCCTCTCAAACACATTTAGCATGTTTTCACATTGAGGTCTCTGCCTGAACACTCTGCCTAAACACTTTTGCCCCAGAAATCTACTTGACAAACTGTTTCATTCATTTAATCTTTAGATCTCACCTCCTCAATGAAGCCGACCCTGACCATCCTGTTTAATACCGAAATGTGCCCTTTCCCCTACACCCCAACACTCCCGATCACCCTCAACCTGCACAACCTTGTTCTTTTTCTGACCCCACGGCATTACTACCTCCTGAAATACTATATAATTTGTATAATTGTTATATTTATTGCTTATTGTCTATCCTCCCTCTGCCCCCTTTAGTGCCTTCTCAACAGAGGATATTGCAGCACCAGGTATTTGAGGGAGCTGCCAGGTCCATTTCATCAGAATCCCGCAGTCCTTGGATGCAGAGGGGTTAACAGCTCTGCTTGCTTGTTCCTCACCGAGTTCACTGGTAACAGGCCTTCCAGAGGCCATGCCTTCCTTTCCCACAGGGATTGCCGCTTCAAGGCAGACTGCCAACATATTCTGTCTCCAAAGATGCCAATGTGATGCAAGGAGTCTCTGCTCCCAGGATTTATCCTCCAGAAACCGAGTGAAAGTCTCTTAAGGCCTTGCAGACATTTTCATTAGAGACCCTGGAGTATCAGCTGGGTGTGGCTGCCCCAGGGGCCTTAGGACCAGAGAGGACTCTGGGGCCAAAGGCTTTACCTGTTCTGAGGAGAAATAGAATCCCAGAAGCCTTCACAGTCGAGGCTTCACCTCACAACATGCCTAAATAAACCCAAGCATCTCTTAGTTTTCAAAGGGCTCTGGGCAGAAGCTCCAGATGATCCCTCTTGACCAAGAAATGATGACAAAACCCCAGTTCACAGGAGACACTCAAACCATCTTGCGGTGCTCTTTCCAAAAAGGGTTGCGCTCAGTTGTACCTTGTATCAGAAGAAATGTGTGTTAGAGGAATATATTGATGGAAGTTATCTAGTGCTGAGAGGGAGGCCAACAGGCATTGAAACAGGGTAAGCCTGTGTCCTTTTCTCCATAAAATAGGTAAATGTATTCATAAGGAAGATATTCACATGTGACATGAATAGGGACACCCTATGTGGTTCAGAGTAAGCACAAAACAGTAGAAAAAACAACATTACTGTAGAAAAACATAACTTAAATCTGTTAAAATGTTTACCCAGTCTCATGAGAAAAAGTCAAAGGGAATGAATAAATTCTCAATAGCCAGTCTAACACCTCTTTCTTCTACTCACAGCCGCCCCATTGTGTTCCCCTTCACTCTCCCCACACTCAGCTCATGGTCCTCCCCACCCTCTGCATCCCCGCCCCCCTCCCTCTATCTCTCGTGCGCACACACACACACAGACTCTTGATGCCTTTCCTCTCTCCCTGGACCTTTTCTTTTCTCCATTCTCAATATGATGATTCCTGGCCTGCTTGGGCTTCCTGGCTTTTCCCGGTTGTTATTCTGATCAGCAGAGCAGCAGACCAGCTAAACTGGAACCTTCCCTACACAGTAGTCAGGTGAAGCTGTACATGGTCCTGTGGAGCTATCATGTGATCCTGGGCCTTTTGTCCATGTCTCTTTTTAGCCTCCAGAAAGTGGTGGTTTTACTATCCACAGCCATCAGCATATTCTTTCTGGAGGGAAAGAGAGTGAGATAGGGAGACAGGAGTGAAAGGAATCAGAACATGTCTGGGGAAGAAAGAAGGCAGAGGTTATCTTGATCTGTATACTCAGTCAGATGCCTACACTGGACAGTGCCCAGGCTATCAGTGATTCAGGGACATCCCTATGTTAGAAAAAGAAAGTGACCATAACCAACAACAGGTTAGGGCACGAAGTCGAAATAGAGGGGATTTTCTGGACCTCTGGACCTGGCTTGAAACATTTAATGTGAACACAGGAACTGAGAGAAAAGAGAAAATGTGGAATTATATTTTGGATTTTTTTCTGATTATAATCAATGATATATATTCAGTGTAGAAAACAGGAAAACACAGAAAAATTCAAGAAGGGAAGAAAAAAAAGAAACATTTGTATACCACCGCCCAGCTATAATCAATATTAACATGTTAGTTTATTTTTCCAGTGTTGTTCCAATGAACAAATATTTTTAAATCAAGTTATAAACATACTTTCAGAAATTTTTTTCATGTCACAATATATCATAAATATTTCCTAAGTCATTAAATATTATTCTACAATATAATTTGTTAAAGCTATTTAGGATTTTTTGCTATCCTAGATTTAACCAATCTTATAGAGATGAGCATGTACGCTGTTTCTGTGCATAGAATTTTAACAAGTGCAAGGTCGTCTACACAACCCATGTTGAGACATGCTGACCTCTATCCCTTACAAGCAGATAAGGATCCCTTTAAAGTTCTACACCCAAGAAGAACTCCTCTGTCCTTGTGTTCTTCAGAGGAAGCCTGGCATGAGGTAGGCCTTGAGCATCCTTCCTCTAAATGCCAATGACAGACCATTCTTGAGCAGATGGAGAGAAAACTTTTTTATTCTAGATCAGAGATTTGGCTCCATTCATTCAATGCATTATTCTTGAATATAGATATATATGCTACTCCTGAGATAGATATTATAGAAGAAAATATTCAGTTTCTACCTTTCAGAAACTTGCAATCTTTTGAAGTTGACAAACATAACTATGAAAGGGTTAGGTATTAACATAGAATATGTGTTAACTGCTAACTCTGGTTCAAATCACAGGGGCTTCAGGAGGTGGGAAAAGAATAAGCACAATGTGGAATTGAGTGGTCTAAGAAGACTCCATCAAAGTGGTGGAGCTCAGAGGCAGGGTGGGCAAGGAGCGTGCCACATGGAAGCAGAGGCACAGAGTTGAGGAAGCAGAGGAAGCAAGAAGGAGACTCCTCTGGTTACAGCTGAGGAAGAAATGGTCAATCAGATCAGATAACTCCCATGTGGGCACATGGGCAGAGGGCCAAAAAGATGTTTGATAATTCTTTTAGATATAAATATCAAATGCTGTAGATATTTCCCCTTGTATTGGAGGTGTTACACCAAGAAGGAAAACATGGAATCAAGCTAATTAAGCTGGTTTTTTTGTTTTGTTATATTTTGGTGGTGGTGGGCATGACTTATAAGCAGAATTTCTCAAGCCTTTAATATTGCTGGTATGTGTGGCAAAGTCAAGAAGGAGAACTAAGATTTCCCAAGAGTCCTTGACCACAGAACTCATGGAACATCTCTGGGTGCTCCATGAGACTCAATTAGGAGTTGGGAAGCCACTAAGGATTTTTGAGCTGGAAAACAACACTTGGGGAAAATAAACTTTTGGAAGATGGATCTCATGGTAAAATTCAAGGTGAACGGGAGAGAAAAGAGCTTGGGTTTGGGCAATACAATTCAATAATTGGATCAAGTCTCAGGATAAGTGGAGAGGGTAAGAGCAAACCGGAGTGGAGAATGGAGAGCAAAAGCACTGATTGAAAGGAGTCTTTTGTTGGACTCTGGGAAGATACAGAAGTGTCCTGGGTCTTACAGGAGTTTGAATGAGCATTAATCAGGATTTTGATTGCAAGGGACAGAAATCAACTTGGACCAGCCTAAGCAAAAAGAGAGAGTTTTTAAGGAAATAGAGATGCTTTGTAAACAACTTGATCCATCTACTGGAAAGCTGGCAAAAAGGTTCCTGTCTATCTGGTCGCAGCTCCTCTTTGTGTCTGTTTTACATTCTTTATATTTTATCTCTCTCCTCACCTCTCCTCTTCCTTCTTCCCTCTCTCTCTTGTCTTCTCTCCCTTGTCTTCTCTCCTCCCCTCCTCTCTCCCTGCTGTCACCTGTGGAAGAAGATGGCTTCCCTACAGTTCATATGTTACTCTAGGTTTGCATGTCACGGTTCCAGCCACGTCAGAAAGCAATTGTCCGTTGCTCCTTCTCAATTTCAGATTTGTAGTAGAAAGAATCTTGGGACTCATTCCACTGTGAGTAGGAGCAGGTTTTAAAATACAAACATGGCTGCAGAAGACTTACCCTCTGAATTAGTGTGGGGGCCACTTACCAGGAAAAGGTGTCTGCTGCAGAGTGATACCATAACCTTTCATTGGAAGTATGCCCCTGGCAGAGCTGAGCAGGAGCAGACTACTGTTGAATAAATGAGTGACTGTAGTTTTAAGGCAATTCAATAGAGAGTCCATATCCTTGCCCCTTACCCAAAGTCCTTGAGTTCCCCAGTCCTGGGAGAATCTACAGATGAGGGAAGCAGCATCAACAGTGATTAAAATCATGTGTCCGGGGTTAAACTGTTTGTGTTTTGGATCCTGGCCTTGAGGACTTAAGCAAGTTATGCAACCTGCCCTAGTCTCGGGTTTCTCATGTGTAAAATGGGTATCGTGAGGATTAAACACTAAGCACAACACACTCAATAGTGTTAGCAACGTAATTTTTAAATGAAGATTAACTCATGGAGCTGAAATTTATATCAGCAGATTCAAATATTTTTGATAAACTGGGTGAAAGACAGATGAATTGGCAGATGGGCAAGTGGTCAGCTTGGTTCTCCAGACAGCCCCATGAAGGTAGCCTCTGGAATAGGAGGTTTCAGAAGAAAAATAAACCACAAAGTTCTTAAGGCGCCAACGGAGACTTTGAGATCACAGTTCATTTGTGCCAGTCACACCCCCTTTTGTTCTCAGAGATTTAATATCTACCTTCCTATTAAATGGTCATGATTTGGAGGAGAGAAGACAGGAAGAAGAATTGCTTTCAGCTGGCCCTTGTCTTTAAATAACCCGGGTACAGCATTTTTTACACACAAAGGAGACCATGTGTAAAGCATTAGTAAACTTCAGATATAAATCTAGTTTTTGACCAATCCAGAGCTAATCAATATGCTCTTTTACTAGCTTTGAACTTGGAGTTTGCTGGCAACAACAAAAATCCCAAACCCCATCCAAAACCATCGTCCAGACGGCCCAGCTTCTAGGCTTCCCTCCCCCATGTCACACACTGTCGACAGAGCTGCTCTCGTTACCACATTCATTCCAGTGGTGACTCAAATTCTTCTGCAGAAATGGACTTGAAAGACAGAAAATTGCTCTTGTAATCACTTAATAAGGGATCCTGGACATGGAATACAGAGCTATGAATATGGATTTACTCTTAGCTTTTATGGATGTATTTTTCTCAGTTATTTTCATTGAAACTCATGATGAACTAATTTAAATAGCAAGGTAAACTGAGATGGAAAATTACCCATAATAAGAATTTTGGTGAAAATATAGACTGGCTTGGTTTTAAGTACATCAAGGACACTTTGTTTAAATTGCAAGCTCACATATATTTGAAACGTGTTTGTTTAAATGTGTCAGTTTTAGACAAAACTAAATTACTCTATTCCTTGCCAAAATCAAGAATTTGCTTTGGAAAAAAATCATGCAGTTTGATGTACAAAGCAGAGGGGGATGAAAAGTATGTAGTGGGTGAGAAATACCCACCCAAGGGCTGCAGCCAGCTTTTCCAGAAGATTCATGGCCATGCCTCAATATTGTCCTGCAAGTCTTTCCAACAGATTTTACTGTAACTCTAAATCATTAGAAGCGACTGCTGCTGTTACCAGGACTATCCTTGCCTCAAAAAAGAGGAAAATTCGGGACATGCAAGATAGCCCCTCACTGTCTTAAGAGAGAAACTGCCCTTTTGTCATAGGAACTGAAAGCATCAGTTCTCAATATTATACATCTTTTGTAACCAAAAAATAAAAAAGTGAGTACACACAAGAGAGGTGGCTGGATGCAACAGCGATCAAGTGGCTTAGGCTGGGTTAACTATAACCTACAAAAACCATTCTATCAATTGCAAATCATTCGAACAAATGAATTCTTACTCTTACCAGGTGTATAAGTATTTCTGTAAGGCAGGGGTTGGTTTTGTAACCTGGAGAGTGTCATCAAGGCAAAACTAAGAGTGTTCCTCCCTTTGACTTGAATGACCTCTTCCCTACTAGGGTCATTATTGCCTCATAGTGTCCCAGGGATAAAAGGATTTTGAAAGGTCATTTGCCTTGCAACTCAACTAGTAGCAACTGCATCACTAGGGAGAAGCTGGTCAGAAATGCAGAATCTGGGTCCACCCCGCATTTACTGACTCTGATCTGCATTTTGACAGGATCCTTAGGTGAAAATATATATATATTTTTTATATATATATGCATATATATATATATGCATATATATATGCACATGAAGGTTAAAATATGCCACTCTGGGTGGCATATTCCCTTGCCTATGAGCCAACTGGGCACAATGAATAGACAGGTCTCATTCAGCCTGTTTCAGGTCCTTTATAGTTTGTCCTATTTGAGTCATTGAGAGGAAAGGGGAAATGTACTCATTTAAGGAAGTCTTGCATAGCATAACAAAGTTAGCAACTTCTTAAATATGTTCAAGTGTTGAACCCCTGCAGATTAGGTCAAAGGAAAGAGAAGCAGAAAATGGAATGGGTTCAAAAAACAAACTCTCATAAAGTAAGGGTAGTACAGAAGCTGAGTTGCAGAAGGGATGGGAAGAACAATTTCACCAAATTACCAACTCCAAAAATCATTTCTGCACTCTGAGTGATTTACAGCCCTGGAAGCTTAAATGCTTGAATCTCTTGCTGTATTTCATTTCAGATTAGTAATTTTTTATCTAGTACTTTCCTACAGCTTAAAATGAAGGCCCTGGAACAACTAAAGTGAAATTATCTGGTGATTCTGTTATCCTATAGTTTTCAGATTTGTAACATACCTGGAATCTGGACAATATAAAACTGTGGGTTATTAGCAGCCCAACCTCTATACCAAAGACTGAAGGACTTAGGGTAGTTATATATGTACTCCAGTGGTCTTCAAACTTTGCTACACATTAGAATCACATGAAAAATGTTTTTTAAAACAGTATTCTTTAAAAAATTTTCTCATTTTTGATTAGAGAGAAACAATGATCTGTTGTTCCACTTACTTATACATTCATCGGTTGAGTCTTGTATGTGCCCTCACTGGGGATCAAGCCTGCAACCTTGGTGTATATGGATGATGCTCTAACCAGCTAAGCTACCCTGGTCAGGGCTTAAGCCAGCAATCTTGAGTTATAATTGATACACAACAAGCTGTGCATATTTAAAGTGCATAGTTGGATGAGTTTTGATATGTTACACACCTGTGAAACTATCACCACAATCAAGCTAATCACACCCCAAATTTCTTCCTGCTCCTTTATAATCCCTCCCCTCAGCCTACAACAACTTATCTATTTTCTGACCCTATACATGATTTTGAATTTTCTAGAATTTTACATAAATGGAACCATACTCTGGGGTTTTTTGTTTGTTTGTTTTCTGAGTTTGTTTGGGGTTCTTTTTTTTTTTGGTCTGAATTATTTCATTCCCATAATTATTCTAAGATTCATCCATGTTGTGGCATGTATTGATACTTTGTCCTTTTCATTGCTGAATAATATTCCATTATATGGATGTGCCGCAGTTTGTCTAACCATTCATCATTAAAAGACATTAGGGTTGTCTATAGTTTTAGGCAACTATGAATAACACTGCTATAATCATTTATGTTCAAGAATGAGCATCTACATTTTCATTCGTCTATGTAAATACTTAGAAGTGGGTATGATAAGAGTACATCTAATTTTCAAAGATGTTAATAAATTGTTTTCCAAAGTGGTTGTACCATTTTGCTTGCCCACCAGAAATGTACAGGTTCCAGTTTCTCCACATCCTCTCCAGCAATTGGTATTGTTGGTATTTTTCATTTTAGCCATTCTAGTAGATGTGTAATGGTATGGTATTCATTTTAATTTTCCTAATGACTACCAATGTTGAGATTTTCATGTGCATCTTTGCCATCTTTACATCTTTTCTTAGTGAAGAGTCTTTCAAATCTTTTGTTTATTTTTAAAAATGGCTCTTGTTTCATTTTCTTAATTGTTGAGTTTTAAGGGTTTATTATATATTCTAGACACAAGTCCTTTGTCAGATATATGAATGGCAAATATTTTTCTCACAATCTTTTTATTCCTTTAACAATGTTTTTCAAACAAAAAAATAAAATTTTGATGAAAATTTATTAATTTTCATTTATGAATTCTGCTTTTGGTGATATATCCAGGCAATCTTTTCCTAACCTAAGCTCACACAGATTTTTTTCCCTGTTTCCTTCTAGATGTTTCATAGTTTTAGGTTTTATATTTAGGACTATGATCCATTTTGAGTTCATTTTTATATGTGATGCAAAGTTTGGGATGATGTTTACTTTTTTTGCATGTGGATATCCAGTAGTTCTAGCACCATTTATGAAAAGACTGGTGTTTGTACCTTTTTTGAAAATCAATTGATCGTGTATTTGTGGATCTATTCTAAATTCACTATTCTACTCCATTGATCTAGTTGTCTATCTTTATTTTAACATAACACTGTCTTGATTACTCCAGCTTTCTTATTAGTCTTGAAACCTAACTTGATTCTTTTACTAAGAAAAATAGGAATTTTAGAATAAGCTTGAATTTTAGAATGTTTATCAGTTTCTGGGTTTAGAAAGCCCAGTGAGATTTTGATTTGGATTGCTTGAATCTGTAGACCTATTTAGAGAGAACTTCTAATCCATGAACACAGAGTATCTCCCCATGTATTTAGGTCTTCCTTTAATTCTCTTAGCATTATTATTTTTTTTTTTTCAGTTTATAGCTCTTACATTTCTTTGGTGAGGTTTGTCTCTAAGTATTTGACATTTTTATGTTCTTGTAAATGCTAATATTTATATAATTTTAATTTCCAATTGTTAAAACTACTAGAAATACAGTTCACTTTTAATATTTATCTTGTATCCTATAGCCTCACTAAACTCATTTATTATTTCTGTAGCTTTTTTATAGATTCCATAGAATTTTCTACATAGATAATTTTGCTGTCTGAAAATACAGTTTTACTTCTTCTTGTCCAATCTGAAATCTTTTATAGTTTCTTTCTTGCCTTACTGTACCTTGTACACTGTAGCTAGAAGCAGTACAATGTTCAATAGAGACAGTGGACAACCTTGATTTGTTCCTGGAAAACAATTAGTCTTTTCCGTTAAATATGATGTTAGCTCTAGGTTTTTCATAGATGCCCTTCCTCAAGTGAGAAGTTCCCTACTTTGTTGATAAATTGCTTTTTTAAAATCACAGATGGAGCTTAGGTTCTCTCAAATCCTTTTTCTGGTTCTGTTGAGATATTTGTATGTTTTTTCTTCTAAGTCTGTTAATATGGTGAATTACATTAGTTGATTTTCAAATATCAAACCAACCTTTCATTCCTGGGGTAAACTTCAGTTGGTTATTATTTATTAACTTTTTAATGTATTGTTAAGTTCTATTTGCTAAAATTTGCTTAAGAATTTTTGCATGTAGCCCCTGCCAGTATGGTTCAGTTGGTTGGGCATCGTCCTGGGAACTGAAAGGTGACTGGTTCAATTCCTGGTCAGACGCATGCCTGGGTCCTCTCTTTCTCCTTCCCTTCCCCTCTGTCTAAAATCAAAAATAAAATATTTTTTTAGAAAAACAGTTTTTACATCTGTACTCATGAAGTTTATTGGTCTCTAGTTTCCTGTAATGTCTTTGTCTGGTTTTGGTATCAGAGTAATGCTGGTCTCATAGAATGAGTCAGGATATGTTACCTCCTCTTTAATTTACATGAAGTATTTGTGTAGAATCTCTATTATTTCTTCCTTAAATATTTGGTAGTGTTCATCATCTTGGTCTGAAGTGTTCTTGTGGGAATATTTTTCACCACTAGATTCAATTTATTTAACAGATGTAGAGCTGTCCAGGTTAGCTACTTCTTCTTGGATAAGCTTTGCTGATTGCTGTCTATCAAATACCTTTTCCATTTCCTCTAAGTTGATCTTACTATTGCCTTATGATAATTTGAAAATCTATAGACTCTATAGTGATAGCACTTCCCTCATTTCTAATATTACTAATTTTTGTCTTTTGTCTCTTCTGTTATTTTTAAGATTTTATTTATTTTTAGAGAGAGAGGAAGGGAAGGAGGAAGAGAGGGAGAAAAACATCAATGTGAGAGAGAAACATTGATCAGTTGCCTCCCACATGCCCCCAACTTGGGACCTGGCCTGCAAACCAGGCATGTGCTCTGACCTGGAATCAACTGGCCACCTTTCAGTTTGCAGGATGATACCCAACCCACTGAGTCACACCAGCCAGGGCTGTTTTCTCTTTCTTCTTTTCCTGATCAGTCTGGCTGGAGGTTTACCAATTTTATTGTTTTTCTGTTTTCTATTCCACTGATTTCTTCTCTAATCTTTATTATTTACATTCTTCAGCTTATTCACATTTAATTTGCTCTTTTTCTAGTTGTTTAAGGTAGAATCTGGGGTCACTGATTTGAGACCTTTCTTCTAAGTGTTTAGTGCTATAAATTTTCCTATAAATATGTATATAGTGCCAAATATTTTGTAATTTTCCCTTTGATTTCTTTGACCTGTGGGTTATATAAAAGTATGTAAGCTTTTTTTCCCAAATAACTGGATATTTCCCAGATATCTTTCTGTTATCAATATCTAGCTTAATTCCACTGTGGTCAAGGAATATACTTTGTCTGCTTTGAATATTTTAAAATTTCTTCAGGCTTGTTTTATATATAATCTATTTTGGAATCTTTTCTGTGCACACTTGAAAAGAATATGTACTCTGACATTAAGTGGAATGTTCTTAAAATGTCAATTAAGTTTAATTGGTTGATAGTGGTGTTGAAGTCTGCTACATCCTTATCAATTTTTTACCTACTTATTCTACCAGTTCTTGAGAGAAGAGTATTGAAATCTCCAACTATAATTGTGGGTTTGTTTCTTTCTGTTTTACACTTCTAAACATCCACTGCCAAAGCCACACATGATACCAATTAATTTAGAATCTCTGGGGGTGCGACTTGGGCATCCATGTTTTCATTAACTCCCTGAGTGATTTCAGTATGCAATCAAGTTTGAGAACCACTGACTTGTGTGGTCCACACAATGGGTTCAACAGGTTCTCAAATGCATTATCTTACTGAACCTTCATACCTGCCTTTGAAGTAGTCATTATTCATTCCTGTGTTGCATCTTGGACACTTGTCCATAATCACACAATTGATCAGAGAATCTAGCTGGGATTGAAACCCAGGTTTCCTAACTCAAAGTTTAATGCTTTTAAAATATCTTTTTCTGTAAACTATGTTTATTGACTTGAAGTTTATCTGTATTTCTTCTATTTAACCCCCCCCCCCCCAATGTACTATTTGGGGTTGTGGGCAGGAGCCATGTCTAACCAAAACCTTGTAATTTTCACTCGACCTACCACAGTCTCTGCATCCTGGCGATGATTCTCAGGTTTTTCTTTTTTCTCTTGGAAGATGTAAGTATATGGACTCATCTGACCACATAGCAGTAATCAGTCTGCCTTTTTCATGGTCCATCTACAACCTAAGGCTTAAATCAGGCTGTGATCAACCCTGACACATAGATTCTTCTCCAAAACCCTTGTCAGGCTGCAGATGGTCAGCTTGTGTTATTCTAGTAATATATGACACTGGCAGCTAGGGATCAGATTTTGCCCTGAGCTACCCGCACAAATTTGGTGCAAGATTATTAGGAAAGAGCATCTTGGGGTAGATGCATTTCCTATGTGTAAAGGCTGTTTTGTTTCAGTGCTTGCAAATGCTGGTACATTATGGTTAATTAAGTTGGCCAAGGACTAATATTTAAAAATAGGGAATGATTTTAATTATTCATCCAAGTGACTGGCTTAGCTGCCTCTAGGGAAAGGATCAGAAAAAAAATAATGGATGAAAAAAAAGAAAAAACTCAAAAAAATGGACCATTAATGTTTTAAAGACAATGTACCTTCCAAAGAAATAAACAGAAAGACTAAGGAAGTGCCTCTTTGTCTGTCTGTCTCTTTCTCTCTCTCTCTCTTTCATCTATATTTTATTTTATTTCATTTTAGATTTTGTTCTCAGATATCCTCTCCCTCAATATAGACTAAGGAATAGATGTTTTTTCCTTTTCATAAATATTCAACTATGCAAGTCCTTTCCCCACAACTGCCTCCTTGGACATATTTTCTCTACCTGTTATCCTCAGATGCCCTCACTTGACTTGTCTCATTATCAATAAGTCACATTCCGAGCTCAAGACTTGATAGTGGCTGATATGAATGCCTCTGCTTTGAATGTTTTCTCATGGTCCAAAGTAGAGAACAACTACAAGTTAGGGAGCATGGGCATTCTTTTTTGAAAAAGGAATTATTTACTACTAAGACAAGTCTACAACAACACTGAAGGTGTTTAAAAACAAAAACATCACTCATTTTTCACCACTTATTGCAACCACTTTTCTTCCAGTCTTCGGTTAGATATAGAAATATTTTACATAATTATAAAATCCATATAATTTTTGTGTTCTTGTTTCACATCACTTAACACTTTCATTGATCTTACATAGTCTTCCTTTTTTTTTATTTATTGGTTTTAGAGAGAGAGACAGAAGTATCAATTTGTTGTTTCACTCATTTTTGCATCCATTGGTCGACTTCTGCATGTACCCTGACCAGAGAGATGGAACCTGCAACCCTGGTACAGGGGCACAGTGCTCTAACCAACAAGCTGCCCCACCAGGGTACATAGTCTTCCTAATTATCATTTTTTGTGGCTGTAGTTTTCCCTAGACATATCACCATTTGTGTAACCATTTCCTGCTACTGTACATCAAGTTATTTCCAGTTTTCACTGTTACAAGCAATTCTCCCATAAACATCCAAGTACATATAAAGATATGTCCACTTCTTTTGAATTATTTCTTTTGTACAAATTTCCAGGAATACTATTACCATGTTGAAGGGTTTGAATGAATTTTAAGGGATGCTTAGCCCTTAAAAAGGGTACCACAAAGTTCATAGCCCATGCCATATCATGATTTTTTAAATTAATCATGACACAGAAGAGCCAAGATACTTCCTAAAGCATCACTCACTGTCCAGTCTCATAGAATGGTCCAAGCAGTGCACTTTGAGTGCTTCTCCATTACCTTATTCTTTAGTGCACTGAAGACCACTAAAAAAAAACAAAATGAAACCATTTCTCCCACATTTTAAGTGATGAGCTTGGGAATCAGTCTTTAAAACTCCAGAACAAAACCATAGGGCAAATCAACGATGCCCTTCCTGAGATAAATCCTGCCTTAGAAATGAAATGAAGGCATAGTGTGTGTGTGGCAGGAGGGTGGTGGGGAGGGGTGCAGGTTAGATATGATCGGAACGCCAGTGGCACAGTTGTCCCTTGCAAACTGGTCTCTGGGAGTTGGGTCAAGGCAGCCGAGTTGAAAGCCAAACACAGACAGCAGCTGTTGAAGATGTAAAGTCTCTGGCCAGAGTGAATAGGGAGCTGGGTGTGGTCACCCAGAGGCGAGTTTCCACCCCACCCACCAGGCCCAGTGACAGGCTGAGAAGAGAGAACTTCCCAGTGTTGCATTCCAGTCCTCCTTTCTGGGCTTAGTGGGAATGCCTGTGCAAGGCCGGAGCCTGGCTGCAGTTGCCCACTTGCACTGCACACATCTCCCTCAAGGGTATCCACCCCTAGAAGTCACCAAGTCTTCTGAGAATGTCATGCCAAGAGAGCCAGGATGAAGGACTGACAATCTGCCACACAGTTCCGGCTGTAGCCCTGGGTATAAAGTACATGTAAATCCCAGCCCCGTGGTCCTCAGGGAACTGAGCCAGACTGCAGGAGCTTGTGGGTCTTTCCTACATTGCACAAGTAAGTGCCGAGCTGCATGGGCAACACCAGCCCAAGGATTTCCCAGAATGTTTGACAGGAGCCCGCCCAGCTACATCACTGAGCAAGAAATCTGCATTATTCATTTCAACATCACTTTTCTTGGAAACCCTGACTGCTCTACTCTCCAGAAATAATCCATCAAACTTTTCTTTTTGTGGAAGTCATACTGTGAAAACTCCCATAATCAGATTTCCCACATTAGGATCCCTGCTGATAATTATGTAACAACACAGTCAAGAGGGGAAAGAGTGGATCAGATGCTGACATCTTCTTTCCTTTCTGTCTTTTAACTTTTTATCATAAAATTTTTCAAATGCACACACAATGAGAAAGGATGAAATAACGAACCCCTATGTCCCCACCACCCAGCCTGGACAATCTCCACATGGGCCAGTCTCGTTCCACCTATCACTCTTCACCCCATCCTTATCCCCCCACAATTATGCACACTTTTTTATTAGCATTTTTAAAAGCAAGTCCCAGATACTGTCATTTCACTCATAAATACTTCAGCATGCATCTCTAGCTAAAAAGGACTTTCTTTTTTTGACATAACCTCTATTGGCACTAGTATTTATGAACTACTGGTATTTGTTTAGCATTTAATATTTGGCACAAGATATTACAGTAAGACTCTCCACACAGTTAATTTTATGAAATTCAGCTCAGCAGCAAAACACCTTGGAAATTCACAAACCCCGGGAGAAAGAAATGCCCTGGCTTTAAGAACATTGCTATTTGCTCATGAAGAAAACTGCAAAACCAAATCAAGGCAATCTGTGGCAAGGCTGCGCTCTGGGAACTAGCAGAGCTGGGAACAACAGACATGTCAGAGTCCGATGGCTCCTTGCCCCTGTGTATTCAGGGTATTAAAAGAGTGTTGCTTCCTCATCTGAAAACTGTCCCCCTTTTTTTTAACTGCCTTACACCTACCACTTGAAGTTACATTGTCAATATAGAAACACTCCACTCCTTGAAAAGGTTATGCCTTCTTTAAGACACCATTCAAAGCAAGAATTTTGAACATCTAATTTACATTTCTACTCATTGGGTGTATATGCATAGGGAGCACAGGGAAATGTGGTTTCAGGCAAAAGTGACCTCCGTAGAAGTATTTCTGTTTGCTGTGTACTGTTCCTTTGTGATCGCTGCACCTCATGTAACTATCTAGGCTCAGGAGATGGAGGCAGAGTAGCTACATTGGGTTGACTTACCCCAGTAAAGGTGCGGACTGCATAAGCAGAGCCTTGGGGTAAGTCTTTGCCCAAAGGACAGGCTGATAAACCCACTATCAATTGCAAGGGTCCCACACAAACTTTGGGCTTCTGCCTGCAGCCAGACTTTCTAGCCCCAGTGTCCTGTATTTAAAACCCTAGGTCAGCCCTCATACACAGTCACAAATTGCTGCTGGTTTTCCCTTGCAATTACCCTCCTGCAGGTTCTCATCACCGTACAAGATTACTACAACCACTTCTCTCTTGGACTCTGATTGTCCCAGAGTGGATGTGATGCCCTCTTCAGGTCCAGTCAACTGTGGCTGGAGATTGGGGCATGCTATTCAGAGAAGCTGCCAGGAGCTGCAGTTGTGGGTACGGGCTGTGCAAAAGGAGAGGGATGGATGCTGTGAGCCTGGCTGGCTCTGTACACAGTGCCCACTAAATAAATGAGCTGTTTTTATACACTTTGACAGATGTTCCCTCCACCTGAACCACCCCCAGATGTCTCTGTGACTTGCTCCTTTGTCACTTTCACTTCTTTCGTGTCTCTGCACATTATCATCAGGGAGGTCTTCTCTGACCAATAACACACGCCCACTGCCACTCTCGAGCCCTTAAATCTGCCTCACGTGTCTCTGTACCCCTTATCACAGCCTGACACGTATTTGTCATTTGTTGTCTGTTGTGATCACTACGTTATCCCCTGAACCTAGAACAGTGCCAGGCATATAGCAAGGATTCAACACATTTGTGCAGAATGTATGATCCCTTAAGAACAACATCTTGTCTTCTTCTACCACACATGATTGATCAGAGCGGGCACTGATGACAGATAAATAGGGGCTCCCCACAAAATTCATGGGGAGATACGCAGCAGCTTTCCAGAGCCACCACTCACCCCCAAACCTAGCTGTTCTAATAGGAATGTCTGTTTCTTAAATCTATATTCTCGGTGACTTCTGTAGAGATTGTGACCACCAGCTCCTACTTTGCTCTTGCCCATCAGGGTCTGCGTGGGCCTTCCCAATGGCTTGACTCCAAACTTTCAAGCACGTACACTTTAAGAACATGTCCTTCTCAGAGCTACACCACTGAAAGGTGTGCCTTCAACAGCAGAAAGGTTTATTACTTTCTTCCCCCACAGAAAAACCACAAAAATATTTCCGTCTTGACTGCAGCACTGAGTTCCAAGTTTCATTAAAGAACTGGCCAGATGCTTCCTCCTAACTTGTGTGGGAAGAAGTTAAGATAAAGAACATTTGAAATTCTACCTCTGCACACCTGCCTCATACCTTATTCCCTTCTGACAAGTCTTCCTGCTTTCCCATGTTCAGGAATATAGGGCTGCGTGTGACCTGCCTCCTCAGACAGCTGGGGCCCTGGAAGCCCCCTGGCCCCTCTCCTTCGGTTGTTAATAATAGATGGCTCTTACTGAATTGTGCACCTGCCATAAGCCAGGCCCTGCACCATAGTAATTATCTCAAAGTCTTCACCCCCAAGTGGGAAAATAGCTGTAACCTGAGTGTCTGCTGCCTGGGTAACCCCTGTATCCATAATAGCAGAGTCTATCTTTCTGTCTCTGTCCCAAAGAAGCACTTTCCTCCAGTATATTTGCAGAAAAGAAGGTGGTCTCTTATCTCCAAAGCCAGTTCAGGCTGCAGCCTGTTCCTCTGCTTTTACCTGCTCCTAAACACCACTCTCAGCCAAGGTCTCTGCTCCTGTAATGTGTGGGGGCCCTGCCATGTGCTCTGCTACTGCCATCTCCCCTTGACCTGACAGTGATGTAGCCTCAGGGGTGTGGTAGGCAGAAAAATGGCCCCTAAGAATGTCCACATCCTGGAACCTGTGAATCTGTTACCTTATAAAGGACTTTGCAGGTGTGATGAAGTTAAGGACCTTGAGATGAGAAGATTATCCTGGATTATCTGGGTGATCATGTATCCTTATAAGGGAAAAAAAGGAGGCAGGAGAATATATGTCAGATGAGATGTGGTGATAGAAACAGAGGTCAGAGGGATGTGAGGAGGGGCCAAGAAATGCAGGTAGTTTTTAGAAGCTGAAAAAGACAAGAAAACAGATTCTCACCTAGAGCCTCCAGAAGGAATGCAGCCTTGCTGACACCTGGATTTCAGGTCCTCTGACCTCTAAACCAGGAAGACAGTAAGTATGTGGTATCTTTAAGTCACTCAGTTTGTAGGAATTTATTAAACCAGCAGCAGAAAACTAATACAAGAGATGATGCCAGAAAGCCATGTTTGCGTTTACTGTCTTGATTCCACACGTCCATCACAAATGTGTAAGCCACTTCATTGAAAGTGTGGCGATAAGTAGAAGGCAGCAAAAGAGCTGGATATTAAATATGATTGTTCCCAGAACCCCAGAGAAGGAAAAACCTTTAGCAGGGTCTGTTCGTGGGCATACCCAATTTCCCAGCCTTGCTGATGGGCTCCAATGCCCACCTTCTTTTTCTTCTTTTCCTCTGTGAAGCACCTTTCTCTTCTGCAGGGCAAAATTCATTCATTCAACAAACATTCCCTGAGTAGCTACTGTGTCCCAGGCATTGTTCTAGGTGCTGGAAATAGAGCAGTGAACATGAAAGAGAAATAATACAAGCTATCACAATGCTTGTGATATCACAATGCATGGTATTCCCATGCTACCCTTACCCTCTACCCTAAATAGGATAATCTGTAAAATATGGATAGTCCACAGCAATACATTTCTCAATGTATGAACTGCTCAATTAGGAATCATGCCATGTAATTAGATGACTCCCAGAATAATCCCTGCAGGCTTCATTTCTCCAGTTCTTATTCTCTTCTGGGTCCCCCTGCTAATGCCAAATCAAGATGTGCCTCCTCATTCTTCCTATGGTCTTCTGAACTGTGAGTAATTCTTAGATCATACACATGCACACACCCCAAAGATAAACCATCAGTCTCAGTCTAAATCCAGATTAAAGAGGGGAAGGAAAATTCTTCCTAAAGGCAACATACTCTGCCCAACTAAATAAGGGCAGGCCTTTACTTTTGCTATGCAGAGCAGCTCCAGTTCCCCTTTTCTCAGACTCCACCCATAAACTGTGCTCAGGGCCCACCTGTGCACCAGGAATGCTGCCTACCACTATGTCTTTACAAGTGGAAGGGCTTCTACTCTTTACTATTATACCCTGCTACCCAGAGAATGGTAGACGTTGGGTAGATGTGCTTTTTTTGTTATATTGAGCCGCCGCAAATTCTTACCCATGGTTTCCTCCACTAACAGACTCCACCAGGAAGTGAATCTGTGCCCTCTGTCCCTTATCCATAGCAAGCCCTCAAGAGTTATGCGACTTTTCTTCTTTTAGTTATAAAAAGGAACTCTCAAGGGTGAGTACCTCCTTTTAATCACTTAAAAATGATCCTCTCCTCCTCTAAATGGCCTGTTCCTAACAAAGAATGTACAGGCACCATCAAGCAAATACTTTTGATTAAAGCAAATGTTAACTCTCTGGGCACTGGGGGATTTCAAAAGGAATAGTTGTTAGTTGTAGATTCTGATTAAGCTGACCACCATTTGCTATACTATAATGTGGTTGTGGAGTAATTATTAAAGTATAAATATTAAAACATGATAATGCATTTATTGCTAGGGATTTTATTAAATGTTTTTCTTGTATTAGCTCATTTAGTCCTTACCTATGAGTTAGGACTATTTTTAAAAATTTTTTAAATTTATTGATTTGATAGACAAAGGGAGAGAGAAACATTGATTTGTTGTTCCACTTATTGATGCATTCATTGGTTGATTCCTGAACGTGCCCTGAATGGGGATTGAACCCATAACCTTGGCATATCAAGACAATGCTTTAACCAACTGAGATACCCCACCAGGGCAGAGGTTAGGACTATTTTTACCAGTACTTTACAAATGAGGTAATTGAGGCTATGGGGGTTAGGAAAATTGCTCCAAGGTCACACCTCAGGTTAGTGGCAGAGGCAGGGCCCAAACATGGGTGCCTGCTGGTCAGAACCTAACCACTCTGCTATACTGTTGAGCTGTGTTTAGCAACTGACAGACAATTCAGGCTGGTACCTTCATCGCCACTTCCACTTTTAAGTGAATATAATAAAAGAGGAAAGCAAGGAAAAAGCAGGCTTCATGAGCAAATTTGACCACCCTGAAAATTAGAGATAGATGAGAAGAAACCTGAAGCCAGAAACAATAAATACCTTTAAATTACAGCTAATTGAGCAATGGGTGGGTTTGGAATTTGTGGTTTAGGGTCAAAAGCAGTGTAGAGACTGGTGGCAACATTTATTTTGAAAGTGTCAAGGACTGCCACCTCCATTTAGATGCCTTTAATAAATGAGAGTCTAAAATACTCTAAAGAGAATCCCAGCGGAGACGACAAGCCAAGAATCCTTGGCTTACAAAAGAATGGGGGCTGCTTCTTCCCAAGTTACCATGCACAGAAGCAAAACTTGGCAGAATCTGAAACAAAGGATTTTGATCTTGTTCCTACCATTGCTTCCACAGGAGGAAGCAAAACAAAAAAGAAAAAGAAAAAGAAAGAAAGAAAAGAAAACACTGGGATGCATCTACTACTGCTTCTGAGCACCAAGACCCTGCTGAGCACTCTTGGGAGAGAATCCCACCCTGCCCTATGCCAGGGGAAATCAGCCCCTCTGGAGTCAACCCCCCTAAAAGTGCTAAGTGCAGGACCAGATTTTTCTACCCTGACTTCTTTTCTGCAGAGTTTTGCTTCTTGAGGAAACTTTCCACATAGAATTGAGCCACTGCTCCGACACCATTTTCACTGAGTAGTTCCTGGTGATGTCACACCAGCCAGGCACTAGGGGAAGCCCTGCTTTTATGGGTTGGCTCTTAATTTAGAAATTTTTATATTCTGACTCTCCTCCCTTTTCTGCTGGACTCCACTGCTTTTGAGCAAGATGCCTGAGTGGTGAAGTGTTGCCTTGCAAAAAGGAATTCCTGCTCGTTGAGAGGCAGATGGTTGAGTGAAGGCAAGATGTGTGTCCTGTAATAGTACATCTTAATTGGAGAGTTGGCAAAAGAGGAAGGATGTGTGGGCCTGGTGTGGGCTCTGTGGCTCCTAATAGAGGTTCATGGAGCTCCGCTGAGAAGATGGACTGGGGACAGTAGGACTCACAACCTCTCCCTGGTGCCACAAGCATGGATACCTGAGGAGCCCACCGCCTCCTGCATGGCACCTGGGCAACCACATCTAACCCACATCCCCACCTTCCTCCCACGCTTCTCGGCGGCTCTGGGCAGTGAGCCGGCAAAGGCCAGCTTGGCAAACCTCGCCTGTAAAAGCCTAATCCAAACAGCATGTCCGCTGAGCTCAGCGGGGTGACTCATGTGCAGGGATGTGTGAGGCCAGCAAGCAGAGATTAGGATCTGGCCCGCCCGCCAGCCTACACTGCACTTCCTTTGATCAACTCTGATGGTTTTTAATTCTGCAGAAGCAGCTTCCTGCCAGCAGCAAGCACCTCTCCGAGAGGCTGGAGCCATGTCTATGCTGACCTACTTGTCAGGGGGAGAGGCTGGTTTATCCTCATGGCATAGGGACTGACACCCTGGGCTCACAGCCCACATGGAGCCACTTGTGCAGAGGTGCCCATGGTGACATCAGAAGCTTGCTCCTCGGCCAACACCAGCAAGGCCGTGAGTGTGAGCAGCCTGGGTTCTGAACCTGATGCTGGCATTGGTTAGAATCACAGTGTAGTAAAGAAAAATCGCACTCTCTCTAGGGGACTTTTTTTTTTTTTTTTTTTTTTTTTGTAAGCTGGGGCATAAAGGACAGTGTCTGGCACAAAATGAAGCACTCTCTGGGTTCTTCAGAAGTTCGTTTTCACATCTGTTCTGCTCGAAATGGAACACATTCTGAGCATATTACTTTCTTGAACTTTTTTTCCCCCTGCATGAGTGGAATGTGTTTGGCTCCTAGTTCTTCCAAATCCCCTCAATGAACAACGCCAAGCAGAGCACCTGAAACCAGGTCACATTGTCTCTTTCCCTCTCCTCTCCCATCTTGCCGTCTGCTTTCTCGCACTTTTCTCAGGGAGTAAAGGAATGACTCTCAACCTTGGCTGCACATTAGAATGACCCTGAGAGCCAGGGGAAGGGTAACAATGCACTTTAAAGGTCCCCAGACCCAGGCTCCACCCCAGAATAATTCACTCAGTCTCTGAGGGTAGGACCAGACATCAAAGCTCCCTACTGTACAGGCAAAGCTGGGAATCATTAAAGTTTAGGGTCTCCTGACATCAGCTGCTAGCCCCCAGAATGGTTCCTATTTCCCCGGCTACCCTCCCAACCACCGTTCAGTTTGAGGGCCTTCAGGAGTGCTGTGTACTTTAACCAGGTTAAGGTGAGAGGTTGTCTGGGCGGGATAACTAGCCTATTTATTAAAAAGAATTTGTTCATCCAACTCCAAGTCTTTACCATACTGCTGAGACTTAGCACAGAGTATGAACTTGAGGAACTGAAATGCAGACTAGATGAGTCTCGTGGGGAAGAAGTAGGGCTAGTTCAGCACACAGAACAATGACCAACCCCATGAGGACTGTGGGGAGGCACGTTTGTATGTGGTGGTGATGGGTTGTGAGTATAGCTTCCAGATAAAATAAGGACCAGTGGTTCTATTTGAATTTCTGACATACAACAAAAAATGCATATCCTTATACTAAAAATTATTCATTGTTTATTGGAAATTCAAACTTAACTGTGTGTTCTACATTTCATTTGCTAAATCTGGAAATCCCAGTTGTGGGTGGCAGGTGAGAGAGGAGCACCTCAGGTATTGAGGGAGTGGTGGCTCTCACCTGGGTGGTTACTGCCCCCCAGGCGGTATTGGGGAAAATGTGTAAGCACTCGGGGCTGTCCCGATGACTGGAGACTGGAGATTGCTACTGGCGATTAGTGGGTGTGAACCAGGATGCAAAACTATTGCTGTAGGTGGAAGAGTTCCAATAAAGAATTGTCATCTAAAATGCCACGATCACCCAGACCAGTCCCACCTACTTCACCATTATACTGAGGACTGACCCGATCGCCTCCACATGGTTGCTCCCTAGAAAGCAATGCACTGCCCACTCAGGGAAGTTCGGAACCTGCCCCCAGGAAAGAGCAACCTGACAAAGTCCCAGGTACTTTCCCCAATGCCTCCTATAGCCCAACAAAACCATACAGCTAGTCCGATGAAATGAATGCTTGAAACTAACTGCAAGCCTTCAAAACTTACCAAAAGTATTGCCTCCTTAGGGAAGCTTTCCTTGACTGCTCCAGTCTTCACTGATCTGTCTCCTCAATCCCTAAAACCATTATACTTCTCATTTAAAACTTGAATTTATTCTAACCATTGCATGTACGCCAGCCTGTAAACTAGTCTCTCCAGCTAGCCTGGAGACATCAGGGAAGTGAGATCATGCTCTGGGTGACCTTAGTCACATTACTGATTTGTTGATTGGCTTTGCTGTTTGTTACACTTTATCTGCTTCATTAAACTCTGCTGACAATTAATGCATAGATAAGTGGAACAACAAATTGATGTTTCTCTCTGTCCTTCTCTGTCTCTATCTCTCTTCCTTCCACTCTCTCTAAAATCAATTTAAAAATAAATAAATAGCCCTGGCTGGTGTGGCTCAGTGGATTGAGCACCAGTCTGGGAACCAAAGGGTCACTGGTTTGATTCCCAGTCAGGGCACATACCTGGGTTGTAGGCAAAGTCCCCAGTAGGGGTCACACAAGAGGCAACCACACATTGATGTTTCTCTCCTTCTCTTTCTCCCTCCTTTCCCCTCTCTCTAAAAATAAAACAAATCAGATCTTTGAAAATGAATAAATAAATAAATAAAAATTAAAAATAAAATGCCAGTGCAGCTCAAATTAAATGTACAGATAAGTGAGGCAGTTAGAGTAAAGATAAAAGGGGAGATGAGCAACCACATAGAGGAAGGGGAAGACCAAGAACTAGAGATAAAGATAATTTTGTAAATGGATATTAAATTTAAGTCTGGACTCCCTGGAAGTCAAAGCAAAAAGGGAAACACAAGATTACATCACCCTGATTATCTTTTTTTTAAAGAAGGAAGCAATATCAGCTCATGATGAAACAATCTTTCTCCTCATGCTAAATTCTAATTGACATTTATCACATAGATCCTCAAAGACAGGACTCTGAGAAATATAACAGGTTTTCAGGAGATGTTAAAAAATGTTTTTTTTCCTATGTCTTATGTTTGCTTTGTGAAAAATTTGAAACTATAGTATTGAACCTTGGCTCCATGAAGGCATTTTTATAAGGAGCTAAGCTAATACATGTTAAGCATATTGGTGTCCAGTGATCTGATTACTAAAGAGGCACTCAGAGTTTTTAACTGCCCAGAGCTTTTATGCAGGCTTCATGTGAGTCTCCCCAGGAGCTTCTGACAGTCTTAAGGAAAAGGTGGGGATGCTGTGTAGAGTAGGTCTGTGGTGAGGAGTAGAGGAAACAAGGCTGGGAATAGCCACATTTCACTTCCCTTCCAACCTTCCTCCCACCAGACAAGGAGCTGACAGTTGGATTTACCCACCCTGCCCAAAAGGCACTTCCCAGCCACATCCCCAGGAAAAGGATAAAGGAAAACAGTGTGTCACCAGGGGCCCACCCCAAGGCAGGATTCTGAGAATGACAAGGGACTGCCTGACCCTGCCTATCCTCCTTTAACAAGTGCTACACTTGGTGTTTGCTTGCTTCTCTTCTAAAGGCAGGGAACAAATAATTAGATGACTCAAAAAGTTTCCTTTTTTTGGTTTTATTTGGAGCTTTTTTTTTTTAAACCAACACCCTAAATGGGTGGGAGACTAAAACAAACAAAAAATAAACCGCAGTCCCCTCTCCGGGCACCCCCCTCTCTACCCCAGCCCCATGCTGGTCAACATCTGGGAGAGGAAACTGCGGCCTGGGGTGTTGAGGGGTTGCTGATTGATGCACATTCCCTCTCCTTACCCTCATCTCAGACGCCAGCCAGTCCTTGTGTTGGTCGCTAGCAGTGACAAAACCAAGATGAATCACCATGTGTCAGGATCCATAGCTATCAAAAGTCATCAGGTCTGGGATGAGAGGTCAGGGCCAAAGGTAAAAATCTCTGACACAGGCTTTGGTCTTTTGCTTTTAGATGGTAGCAGCCGCTATGTCCTTTCAGCTGGTGCAAAAGGATGGCTGGAGTCGGCAGTGCTAATCCAGGTGCTGGTGGAGAGGCTGCTTCAGCAGGAGTGAGCGCTCCTCTCCCTTCCAGGGAGCTCCCCACTCGCTCCTCCCCTCACTGAGGTGAGGGGCACAGCCAAGCACAAGTCTTTCCCTCCTTCCCTGAGTTGTGAGGGCCTTGCTTACTTAGTGCTGGGATGTGTATACTGGACTCACTTTCAATTCTGTCAGGCCAGCAGTGTTGACCCAGGCCCTCTTTTGCACATGGAATTAGAAGAAAGGGATTTAATCAGGATCATTTTTGATCACCCAGCAGCATCTGAACTCCCTTCCCATGTTTAAAACATTTACCGCTTTATGAATCTTCGTGCTCTAAGAGAAAGCCCCACTGGCCAGATACTCTCTTCGCCAGGCTCATTTGCAGCTAGGACATGGACACACAACAAAGACTTGGCCAATCAGGTGCACCTGCTCCACGTGGACTCTGAAGTTACTGGTACAAAGAAACAAGGAGAATCCTTTCAAGAGGGAGGCTTGCAGGACAACACAACTGTGCCTGTGGTGGTATCCAGCATCCAGGGCTGAAGGTGGCAGTGCAGGCCTTGGTGCACACAGCCCGGGGCAGCGGCTGCACTGGTGTCCTCCTCTCACCATTTCTGAGCTCTGATGGATTGTTCCCGTGGCCTTGATGTGATCCTGAGTTCCTGGTTCTTGCGTTTTTCTGAGCCTTTTTCTCCAGCCTTCTCAGTGGTTCTATGAGTTACTCCATAGCCTTTCAACAAATTCCTTTCCTGCTTAACTCAAGTCAGAGTTGGTTTCTGTTGCTTGCAAATGAGACCCCTGACTTTGTCCAACTACAACTGGTTTCAGTCAATCGCTTGCAGATGCTTTTTTTTTTCTTCACTGCCTGAATTCTTTATGCCTCTGCCTTCCTGGCAGTTCCACAAGTAATCCAGAAAAGGAGGAATGAGCATGCAGAGAATCTGACCGCAGCTGGGAAGTGAGCCAAGAGAACTCTGAAGGACTTGACTATTAGATCCCTCACTTTGTTAGATGGGGTGGATGCAGGATTAATGAGACAGAAGGCTGTGAGCTGTTCATCATATTTTATTTTTTTAATCTCTAACTTGATTATATGATGATTACCCATGGCACTTTAAGATCCCATGAGGCTATGGGCCAAGTCTGCCTTGTTTTCCCCAGTACCTATGTCATACTGGATACCCAGTAAATACCAGAAAAGGAATGATGATGGAAGTTCAAGAAAGAGAATTCAGAGAAGTTTAACATATCCTTAGTGTCTCTTTAAAAAAATAATAGTCTCAACTATGTGGGAGCTAAAGATTAAGCCTGTGAGCCGAGCCAACATTGCAGATATTTGGTGGTGTTGACTGAAGAGCAAAAGCCTGGAGCTTTAGCCATCAGACTATCAAAGACAGAGACGACACACTCCCAGGCAGGCAGAGCCTGACTTGGGTGCCGCCCAGAGTGCTGATCCATTTCTTCTTGGAAGGGGGCCCTGAGAGCGCCTGCAAGCTGAACTGAGATGGCTCTCCAAAAAGCATTTTGAATCGATTTCAAATGCATTGACAGTTCTCTACTGAAATCCCAGAACTGGAATAGGGGGAGGTGGGCAATGTTCATTTGAATCAAGAAAACCAAGGGCAGATTTCCCCATCAGCTACCTTCCCCGTAAGAACTCTGGTGCATCTGTTGTAGTGAGGCTGGTTTTGAGCAACACTCGTACTTGGATTTTGGGTCACAAGGATGCACACGCTACAAACTGAGTCTGGTCCTCACCCTTGCTTGCGGGTTGAACCCATGAAACCTTACATTAGGCCAGCCTCTTAACTAACTTGTCCAAGTTTTCATTTCCCGATTTTAAAACCCCTGGTTTTATAACAGAGGGTTTGGACTACCTCACCCACCTATTTCCTATCTAAAATGTGGTATTTCTGTGATTTTCCTTAAGGACAAGAATCACATGTTTTTCTTAAATATACCCTTCCGTCTAAGCACAGAGCTGGACACGGCAGGCACAGACAGCCTGCAGTGTGGCAGTTTTCCGGAAAAGCCTGGGCCAGACGCCTCTGAGAACCTTCTCAAGCCAGGATGTAAGGCTAGAAGTGACAAAGTTAGAAGAGGGAGAATGCTGGCATCCTGTGACCTGCAACTATGATCTGTAACCAGTTACAAGACCTTCTAAACTGCTTATCGTGCTTAGATTTCTGCTGGCACCCACTTCTAGCCCAGGTTTATCTTTAAATTCACATAGAGCAGTAGAAGATAAAGCAAACACTTGCAGTACAATCTGGGACTAGTAAAAGAGAGAATTGTGAAATGTCATACACATGTACCAGTGTATACGTTTTAAATCTGCGCTGTGCAACTTGGTTTTAAACTGTGGAATCTATGGAGACTATTTTTGCTTGGTGAGGGTACTCTGACTCTTTCAGCCCAGGGCTTAGAATGGTAAGTAGATTTGCAGGTTGTAAGTGACAGCAGACAGGAACACACGACCGTCATTTTAATTCCTCTGTTTCCTCCCTTGGGGAGTGGTGAGAGGATTCCAGAGAAAGAAGGATGGGAAGGAAAACAAGTAAATCCCAGCAGGGAGGAAAGAGAATGGCAATGTGGGCGCTCAGCTGCCAGCAAAAATCTGATGCATTGATTGCTCCAAGGAGAGGAGGCAAGTCTTCCCAAATCCAGGTGCCCCAACATGATTGTGAAGCCACACCCATCGGCCCACAGACTGCCAGCACTGCTGCAGAACCAGTGAGACACCTTGGGGAGCTGCCCAAGTTTCTGGAAGCATCACTGCAAAAGCTGCCTTTCTCCTTGGTGGATGTTTGATCACAAGCATGAGGAGGCTCAGAGGTGCCACACAGAGCTGCAAATCTGCTTTTTGTTTTTTTAAGGCAAAGTTAATTTCAGAAATTTGATCCAGGGCTAACTAATAGCCAATTTGTTCGTCCACCAGCAGCCTGCAGGACTGACGGAGCAAGTGCAAAGAGTTTGATGTCAACGGAGGTACGCAGGGCAGGCCCGGTGGAAAACTGTGAAGTCAGCGGTTATCTCCGGCACTCCTCCCTTCCCCCTAGCTTCCCCTTTCTCCACCCATTTCCCCCCTATCAGCTTCCAGATTCTCATTTCCCAGGGGACCCTGGAACATATGAAAACCCACCATCAGTCTGCTTTTTTTTCTCCTGAGTCTAAAACAAACAAAGGCGTGCATTCCATACATTTCCTCAGAAGGGAGATTGCATAAAGAAACCTGGTCTTTTGTGCTCTCTCGGTTTAACCCCAAGTTTCAAACTGTCTTCCTGCCTCCTGGGGTTTTACAAAGAATCAAAAGTGCCTCAGACCGATACAGCTGCTTGGTTTATGGCTCAAATTTAAACCACAAATTATAAAATGATAAATCTCTGCTTAAATCTCTTCCAGGAAAGACTATGTTGTCAAGATTAAGTTACAACCTCATGGACGTATGAGTGAGTCTAGCTGTGACTAACTCTCACACTCATTTTCCTGCTGGAGATATTTTTTCTTCGTGAACTTTCACTGTTTCTGAACGACTTTAAACAAAGAAAATGACTGAAGGCAGAGAAAACATCGGGGACTTTTTAACCCGAGGAGCTTTTTACATGCTTTATTATGTAACGGCTGCTTTCGGTTTGTGAGAACCAAAGGAAGTTTAACAAATATCTTTCTTCTTGAGCACTTAACTGCCAGAGAACCCTGAGAAATGGCTTCACGTGGGCAGCTACACACTCTCTTCAACCTCTAGCTGGAACGTGCAGCGTGTGCTAAATCAAAGCTGTTTTAAGGAATTTGGGTCTTAAAGTATTTGCTCAGTGATTTGGACAGGATTGCAACATGAATTACTGTATTGTGTTCCCATGAAAATCAATTCTTTGGAATTCTCTTACAGGGTCTGGTCTAGTGACAAGTCATTAAGCCACACGTATGCTTTCCTGTAATGACGCTCCTCTCTGCCAGAGCTTTGGCAGGCAGAAGGAGAGATGAAGTAGTTGCTTGCGGCACCTATCTTGCCTCCCTGCAGGGTCTGTCACACTGACCTCATTTTGATGACCTGGGGCCGCAGGAAGAAACTCAATGGTCCATCATGTCCCTCACACAATGCCTTGGTTACACAACTCTGACGGAGTTTCTCCTAGGACACTCAAGTCTTGAGGACCATCAGACCATGAGTCATAATCACTTTAGCATTTACTCCTCAATTCCCTGTTGTTTATTTCACACCTCAGGTCCTTCAATCTGTGTCTTTCTCAGGGCCCTTGGGTTTTTGTGTTCTGATGTCATTTCGTGTCATTCCCCACACTGGCCACTGCAGGCCCTGCCATGGCCACTGTCGTCTCTGTTTTTCTGATGTCAGCCCTGCTATCATTACTGCTGCTTTTTCAAGTTGTGGAGAGAGTTCTTTTCCTGTGATTATAGCTCTTACTTCCAATTTTGACTGGTCTGGCGTCTCTATAATTATAGCTCATTAGGACTCCTGAGGCTACAAGGCATTTTTTTCCCCAATGCAGCCTTGTTTTTATTTTTTTTTTTTAAGTAACACGTATTATAATGTTTTTGTACAGGAGTATAACAATGAAAACAATGATGGTTATTAATCCCACAGTCCAGATAACCCCAAAGAGTATTTAAAAAAATAAAAGTAAAATATACACAGGAAGAAAATTAAAACAATTAAAAGAGGCACAAAAGGGAAAATAAAGCCCTGGCTGGCATGGGTCAGTGGATTGAGTGCCAGCCTGGGAACCAAAGGGTCACCGGTTCTATTCCCAGTCAGGGCACATGGCTGGGTTGTGGGTCACCTCACTGGTGGAGGGCACAAGAGAGGCAGCCACACATTGATGTTTCTCTCCCTCTCTTTAACCCTCCCTGCCCCTCTCCAAAAAATGAATAAACAATGCTTTTTTAAAAAAGGGGAAATATAAGTTTCCTCTTCTGCCCCTGAATCCCCTTCCAAAATGTAACCATTACTACTATTTTTGTGCGTACCTATTTATGTAAATCCTTTAACAAAATTTTACATAAAAGAGATATTATTATACTAATTTTGCATTTGCTTTTTTCACTTTAAATGCTATTTTAGAGATCTTTCCATATGTGCACAGCAGCTATAAGCCCTACTTTTAATGTCTGCATTGTCTTTTAAAGAGAGTGTGCCCTCCCAATGAAAGAGGCACTAATACAATTCCTGGCCCCTTTCTGTCCCTTTACCTTCTCCCTGAGTCCAGAGCGACTTAGCTGACTAACAAGTCTGGAAGAATAACCTGGACATGCTAGGTCAGCTCTGCCCTTTCTCCTTAGGATTTAGTTGCCTATAGGGAACGTGCTGTCTCCTCCCCTAAAAGTGAGGAGAACTGCGTGAATGTCTGCCCAATTCTCCATTTCAGTACTAAGAAACCTGTTTGTCTTCAGTTAATGTGAGCTAGCATACAGTACCTTGCCTTTTATCAGGGGCATTTCGGTCTTCATCTGCTACTCCTTTGTTTTATTTCTCAATTTGTTTAGGATCTGAGTAGGGAAAGAGGCTGCTGTTTGTTTATTGGGCCTACACAGGGTCCCCTAGTATCGTTCCTTACTTGGAACATCAAAATTTATTTCATCAGTTTCCTAATGATGGATGTTTAGGTGGCTCTGGCTTATTGCTTAAACAAACAACGCCTCTATGGACATCTTTATGCATACAGCTGTGTGTACTTTTTGCAAGCACATCAATGGGAAGTGCTGGATCAAAGGTTTGCACCTTTGTGCCGCAAATAAAGGTGGGTGGAAAAAGCCTACCCCGAACCTTAGTGGGAGTTGGAAAAGGGGTGCCTAGATAATAAACTAATAATTATAATGGCTATAAGTGACATGTTTATTTCTTGTTGTATGCCAGGTTCTGTGCTAAACACTTCACATATACCAAGATTTTTTAATCCTTATTACAATCTTAAGAGGTAGTGATTATGATGCTGAGATCAAAATTGTTAAATAACTAGCCAAACATCACAAAGCTAGTCAGGAGTAGAGATGGAATTCAAGTCCACGTTTGTGTGATTCCAGATCCTACACTTCTGACCACCTGACTGAAGGGTGTTTCCATAGCACAGAATGATGGTGGTAGCCTGGTTTAGCATTTGAAAACGTGTGAGGACCATGCATTTAGGACTCAGCTCTCATGTGTGTACATGTATCATACAGTGATGAAAGAGCATAGTGTCTGTAGCCAGACTATGGTTTCAAATCCTAGCCTGGCCCTTTAACAATGTTGTGATGTATACCGCAGTTTCCTCATCTGCAAGATAAAGATTTTTTAGAGAATTAATAAGTTATTTAACATTTGTAAAGCCCTAAGGACACTGCCTGGAATAGAGTAAGTCCTGAATAATTGCTTATTAAGTAAAATAAATTCATTTATTTCACAATTATTTTTAATTCAAAAAGTAATATATGAATTCATATTTGTATTACACTAAGTAATTCAAATAAAATTGAAGTATATTTAATAAAAAATGAAAGCCCCCTTTCTCCTTAAGTATCTGCCTCTAGTTGACCCCATTTAATTCCACTCCTCTCTTTAGGGGTTAATGATTAGTGTCTATGCTTCCGGACCTCGATACATGTATATATACACATACATATATATTTATGTAAATATGTATAATTATATGTATATAGTTTTATTTGTATACAACTGGGATTATACCACTGGGAGAAAAGTTTAACATAATGATTAGTTAACAGACATTGGAGCAAGACCATCTGAATTCAAATCCTAGCTGGGTGACCTCAGACAAAGTATCTAACCTCTCTGAGACTGTTTTCTACCATGGGGAAAAACCCCTTTTTTTGGTGGAAATTAGATGAGTTAATATACGTAAAGCTCTTAAAATGATGCCTGATGCATGAAAAATACTCAGTATGTGCTGGTTTCTGCATCTGTTGTCCTGGGACCCGCTCTCCCCCTCACCAGTCCGTGTGTCCTGGGAGTATCCACAGCAGCGTTCCGTACATAGCCATGCTTCGTTTTAACAGTGGCTAGTACAGTGCTTCATAAAACGGCCGCACTGTGGTTTATTTAGATGTGCCCCAGTACGAGCTGTTTCTAGCATCTGGCTCTTTCTCATCTGAGAACATAGAGTTCTGGAGTTTGTCAACACAAGGTCCACCTGTCATCAGTGCATTCCACTTTATTTACCTAACAAACACATATATTGTTTACTGCCTGACACACAATGTCCTGATTACCTCTAAGATGTTAACTCATTTAATACACATATGACACTACTGCAGTTGGGGCTGTTTAACCCTCACATGACAGATTAGAGAACAGAGGTGCAGAGAGATGAATTCACCCAAGATCACAGAGCCAGGAAAAGGAGCGCTGGTGGTCCAGCCTGACTCCCAAGTCCATACTCTTAGCCTTTCTGTCCACATTCTGCACCTTTATTCTTTATTCTAAGATCTGCAGCATCACTTCAATTAGACCCTGAGTCTCATCTAGTCCATTTTTACACCCATGTTGTGAGTGGGGATTCAGCCTCTTTGGGAATATGCTTAGTAATATACAGGTAGTTTAAAAGGCAACATGATTTGCTAAATCAGCCTGACTCCTTCAATTACCAAGAGACAGTGTTTCCAAGGACTGTTCCTGACGCTAGCCACCCAGTGTTGAGAAAGCCCTTCAAGAGAGATCCCAGCACTTGCCTTCAGAGGCCTCTAGTCTGGGTTCTCAATGCTGCTTCTCTGTGCCAGGCTGGCCCCTGAGCAAATGCACAATGCAGGTCAGCAGGCAGCCCTAAAATAAACAAACATGTTCGTGTTTTGCCTGGTTATGGAACAGTGCATATCCAATTAGGTGGTGCAAAACTCATATAAATAGTCTCTTCTTTTTCTTGTTCCTGCTGTGTGAGTCTTTCACAACTAACTTGGCCAACTCAGATTCCTAAAATGCTAAGGTTCAGAAAGTCTGGTCAAAAGTTTGCGAGTTTTTAAAATATAAAACCCCAGGCTCTCTGTCCTCCTTTACAGCCTCATCCCTACCCTCAAACTACTTTAGCTTTTAGACTTGTGTATACTAAATGCCTTTTTCTTTAAAGATATGTGTGAGATATTTCTTTTGGAGTATATCCAGACAATCTGGCAAATCCACACTTGACATTAGCCACAGGGAAACACATTAAAAAAAAAAAAAAAACACACACACAGAGGAACAAGAAATAAAATAGGGCAGACTGTGGGCCTACCCTCTTTAGAAATCCGAATATCTTTTTAGATGAAAGGCTTCATAAAACTGAGTGGGTTTTTTAAAAATGCTTTGCTTTATTAGTAAGAGTTTAATTTTTCATTTCAAAAGTTATTGCTCCCCCAACATACTAAGACCTGCATTTTTCCTTTTATAAGTAAACCTCTATCTCTGAGTTCTGTCCTTATAGAAAGTACATACTTAAGGCCAGTTTTCTACCCCTCTCAAAGCTTCAGTTCTAGCACAAGGAGCCTCATATCCTGTTCCAGCTGTGACATGTTGAAAGTAGAGCTGGCAATTGTGCACAGCTTGCTATACTTTTTGAGTTTTTACTGTGGCTCTAGCTTTAAGTTCTGGGAAGCTGGGTGGAAACTAGGGAGAGAGCGAAGTTGGGGGGCTGAGGAGCTGTGATGGGAACAGGAAATAGGGTCTTCCCAGGAACTCCTTTCTAGTCCTTTATTCTTCACGCTGCATCTTTACTACATGTCTTGTCTAACTCTTCTTACAAGGGGGTAGTTGAGCAAGGAGTTGACTGGGTTGAGATGGAACCATGGGTTTGTCTTACCCTTAATTACAATACATAAACTTGAAGATTAAGAATAGGAAACTACGGAGTGGGGCAAAAGTAGGTTTGCAGTTGTGAGTATGTACAATATGGGGTTTATTCTTGTATTATTTATTAATTATTGTATTTTTTCTATACGAACAACTGTAAACCTACTTTTGCACCAACCTGTATATCCTGGCAGAATTGCTAAGACCAAAAACAGAAGTTGATTGGGAAGAGGTGATCCATTTTTCATTAAAAATATCTATCGTACACACAAAAATCAATCACCATGCCCTCCTGTCCCAGGAGCATCCAGTGGGAACTGCTCTAAGCCCTGGTTCCCGCTGGAGAAGTAGGTACGGTGCCATGTTTTGTGTCATGTGATCCAACTCTGATTTTTCATCTTCTCATGGCTGATTGGACCAGTGGTGGGCACCTGATTCAAGGGAAGTCAACACATAGACTGACTACATTCCCATGATCTGCAGCCAGATTTGAAAAGATACGCTGGGCCTATCAGAATCCATCCTCTCAGACAGGTGGCATGAAAGCAAAGAGAGAAGTTACCAATTAGTATCAGAACAGAAGGGATCTGGCTAAACTGTATTTATAATGTTGAAATACCATGAACACCTATGTATTTCTATTGGTGAGGCCTGTTAGAGCCACCTCAAATTGAGGACTAGATGTTAGCACTAGTTTCTCTGAAGCCAGCCCCTTATGGGGCCTGTTCTTGGGTTTCTGAAAGCTTCCATTATCTTATCATGTGTTTCTTAAAGTTCTTATACTTGAGCTAACTGCAATGAGTGCTTGATACTTGTAGCCAAAAAAAGCCAAACTAAAACATTATCAAGTAGGCAGGCAAAAATAGAGCCAAAATAAAGGGGACTAAGGAATTAGGAAAGTCTAAAGCAGAAGCAACAGGCATTGGTTAAGCCTCTTGATGTTGCAAATAATATTATTAAAACTAACTCAAGTTGATTAAAAAAGAAATTCATGTATTTATGTGAAGGATGTTAAAGTAGCTCAAGGATAGCCAGGATTCTTAAAAACTAGAGTTAGTTCCTCCAAATGTTAATCACAGAGTCATTACCATATGACCCAGCAATTCCATTCCTGTGACAACATATATGTACACAAACACTTGTACACCAATGTGCATAACATTATTCATACTAGCCAAAGAGTGGAAACAACTCAAATGTCCATCAGCTGATGAATGGATAAACAAATTGGTATATCCATACAATACAATATTATTTGGTCATAAAAAGAAATGAAGTTCTGATATATACTACAAATGGAAAAATCTTGAATAAGTGAAAGAATGTAGACACAAAAGGCCATATATTGTCTGGTTCCATTTCTATGTAATGTCTGAAATAGACAAATCCATAGACACAGGAAATAGATTAGTGGTTGACAGGGGCTGGGCAGAATGAGGAATAGAGAATGACTGCTAATGGGCCTGAAATTTCTTCTGGCGGAGATAAAAATGTTTTGGAATTAGATAATGATGATGGTTGCACTACTCTGAATATGCTAATAACCACTGAATATACTACTATATTGGATACTTTAAAAGGTTGAATTTTTTGAAGCAAATGATATCTCAGCAAAGCTGTTATTACAAAAATTATATATAAGAAAACAGAACAAAGCAAAACCAATTTTTTAAAAAGTAGTACCATAGTGCCCAAAGTAGGAAATCAGGAAGAAACCTTATAATTCTCTCTCTCTCTTTCTCTCTCTCTCTTTCTCACACTCACACACATCTGTGCTGTCCTGTGGGCGTCTTCTTCATTCTTGTCTGTACAAATCAGTTTTCTTGGCTTTTTCATGCTCATAGTAAAAAGACTATGAAACTCACAGTTCAAAACTTAAATGTTGTGACACAGACTAAGTAGATGGTCATTTACCCATGTTCTCTTCTTTCTGGGTCTACAGCTAGATGATATTTCCCAGCATCCTTTGTGGCTCTGTAGGGTCAGGCGACGAATCAGGTCAGTGGAATGTGGGTGGAAGTGATGCATACCATTTCTAGACCTAATTAAAAAAAAAAAAGACATACTCTGCACCCTTCCATCCTCTCCCTCTTCCTTTAACTAAGTCCTCAGAGAACAGTCGAGCCCCTAGATGGAATGAGCCTGGGTACTTGATAAAATTTGTGGAGCACAGCACCTCCCCATCTCCAATGACCTATATTGCACTGTGATATGATAGAGAAATAAGCTTGAGCTCCTGAAATTTGGGGACTGTTATAACAGTTAACCTACTCTGACTATATATGTCCTCAAGACTAACCCAGATTGATTAGCTAGCTCTCAATTCCAATCAAAATCTTCAGGTAAGAGAACTGTATTGGCCCAAAGTGAATTACATGGTCTAGTAAGTTCAGTCAATTAAAGTCAGCCCATGAGGTCACAGAGCATAAACGTAAGTCCCCTCGGGCCCTACTCATGGAAGCCAATGGCGTTTTTCAGAGAAAAGATGTCTACTATGGTGGTTAAACAGGAAAGGTCAGTGTGAATTAGGGAGATGAATGCGTGGTGCCCAGAGCAGCTTTTTGTTTCTCTCCCCAACACATTCACAGATATATAGTCATGTGCTGCTTAACAACGCAGATACGGTCTGAGAAATAGGATGTTAGGCAATTTCTTCACTGTGCAAACATCATAGAACACAAATAAACATAGATGGTCTGGCCTACTACATACCTAGGCTACAAGCTTGTGTGGCATGTTACCGTATAAAACCACATGAGATTAAATCAAGTTCAGGTACAGGAGAAAGCGATACAGTCAATAGACATAAACATGAGATATATGAGGCTGCTGCCAGCATAACAGGGCATACTTTTTAACAGCAAACTTTTTTTATAAGTAGAAAGAGTACACTCTAAAATAACAGAAAAGTAAGTACATAAACAAGTACCATAGTTATTTATTATAATGATCAAGTATTATGTACTGTACATAATTGTATGTGCTATACTTTTATAGAATACATATAAACACAGCCTTAAATATACACCAGCATCACCACAAACACATGATAATGTGTTGTGCTGTGAAGTTACATCAACCACAGTGTCACAGGGCAATAGGAATTTTTAAGCTCTATTACCATGTATTCTTATGGGACCATCATCACATATGCATCTGTCATTAACCAAAATGTCATTATATGTGCGTGACTGCAGCTATGGATGTGGATACGAATATAGATTATATAGATATGGATATTCTAGTTCTTAATTCTAAAGATAAAGTTCCTTTTAGGCAATTTGAAAAACACACACACACAAAATCAAGTCACCATTTTGCAATACTTCCTTCCTTCCTTTACTTTCCAGTTATGTCCTTCCTCCAATTCCAAGAGGCACTATAATGTAATAGCTAAGAGTGGTTACATCTCTACAATGAGACTAGCTGGCTATGGCCTTCCTTCACCACTTTCTGTCTCTATGACTTTGGGCAAACTATTTAACTGCTCTCTGTCTTAATTTTCTAATCCATATGGATATCTTAGTGACAGTACCTACTTTGAGGGGTCTCATGAAGATTTGATAAGGTAATATATGTGTTCATTGTTTAGTATAGGGCCTGGTACATGGTGCGAACTTGTTTACTATTTGTTGTTATTATGTATCTGAACCTGTATTCCAATTTTTTTTAAATTTTTTTCTTGAATGTTCTATGGATGAAAAGTGGACTTTGTCTTTAGTGACAACTGTTTTTATGCTCTTGAGGATCCAAAAGAAGTGGCAACCAATTGCTTTGGGGGACATCCTGAACTGGTAGAAAAATCCAAATGCAGATGTTTTAGATGGAGATGCTGAGATTTCTGTTTAATGATGCAAATAGCCACTTTGATTGGGGGCAGGTATATCTCTGTCCATATAATTGCAATTATATGAAGGTCGGAAATGAGAAGTTGGGGGGCCACAGCTTGTACCAAGAGTACAAGAGGAGACTCCATTCAGGAGGGTAGGTCAGGTTCCAGCACCACAGCAGCCAGCTGAGGGCTAACAAGTAGAACTGTCAGGTCTCACTGGGGGGTCCTGGAAAGAGCTTTTAGGGGGAATTTTATGAGTAGTGATATCAATATGCATTTTTAAAATTTTTTTCTGCACTGTAATTTTCTTATGTAATCCATAAGTCTTCCTAAAGTTTGTTAAAATTGCAGCCTTAGGTCAGCTGCTTCTTGGGAAATAGAAAGAAGGTTTTCACATTTCATGTAAGGTAGATATTAGACAGTGAGAGTCAGCTGGAAAAGCCATTATGAGCAGGCCAGAGGTGATTGGGAGAGAGCCCCGGAGCAGGCTTGCTGAGTGAGGTGGCCACTGGAAACGAGTGCGGATTGCTGGATATGTAAACACTGCTGGAGGTGTTCAAAAATATCTGGAGAGATGACTGAACTTCTTGTGGTCATACAAGATGGAGCAATGAGGATATGTTCCAATATAGGATATGCATATGAAAAGAAGGTAATCCAGTAAAGCTAGACAATCTAGTCTCTTATCTCTCTCTCCCCATAGATAGATAGATAGATAGAGCAAACACCCATGTTTGTGTGTGTATACAGATATCCCCTGCTATTTGAAAACACTGCTCCTATGAAAACTTTTGAAGCCAAAATGGCATAAAGTGAAGAAACAATTACCATTAATTTATACGGAAAAAATTTTGAGCATTCCCAGACCCCAAAAGTAATCTACCAAATCATACCGAATGCTCTTAATAACATCCAGTTTTGAGCTAAGTGTAAACACTTTTATGAGCTCTCTTAGGCTTTCCTGATACCTTAAGACACATCTTGCTAACAGATGCACAAAATAAATCGAGATAAAGCACAGATGCTCACAGCCACAGATCAAAGCTGCAGCGCTTGCTCCCGGGGAAGGAGCTGGCAGGGCCACTCTCCCTGCTCCGGGTGGGCACTGCCCGGATAACAGCTGTTGCAAAACAAATGCTGAAAGCTATTTGTGCTTTTCACCTCTTTTTGGTAAAAGTGAAAATCCTCTTTGGATTTCTTTAGGTTATTGAAAACAGGTACTATAGTAGGTCTTTCATGAAAGCAAAGTGGTGTAACTCAAACTTTTGAAAAGTGAGGGTTACCCATACACACACAGATGTGTGTGGTGTGTGTGTATGTGTACATAAAATACATGTCACCATTGGGTTTGTAGTATTTATTTTTTCACTTAACTTTATATCCTGAGCCTTTCTTAGTGTCCTTACATATTATTCAAGTACATAATGAATAATGGCCTCTTAGTAACACATGGTTATGATTATACTATGATTTAACTAATTCCAATCACGGGACTTTTTCTTCCTTCAGTTTTTCATTTTTGTAAGTAACACTGCAACGAACATTCTTACATAGTCTTTGCATGTTAAAAATTATTTTTCGAGATAAGTTCTCAGAAGAGTATTTTTCCTGGGACGAAGTATAAATGGTTTTAGAATTTTTATATAGATTGACAAGTTGCCCACTGGAAAGATGGTACCAGAAAAACACCATAACCACTATGAGTGTCTATTTCACTCCACCTTTATGGGGGTAACTTGCACATTTGGGGGATAAACTGTGCTCATTTAAAGAGGCTGAAGGTGACCAACACAGGAAGGCATTTGCAGTTACCAAGGGATTTCACCAAGAAAATATGTCTCAATGTCAAAACAATTGCTTTTCTTTACCTATACAATAGTCTTTTTTTAGCAGGTTTGGCTGTGAGGAAACATAAATATTCCTTACAGGAAGAACTCTCTAGCTTCCCTTAAAGGGAGCTTATTCTTAATTCTCCCCTTTCTTCTTTGAAAGTAAAGTGAAATGATCCATCTTCTGGCAACATGATTGAGGGAAAGCTTTGTCTCTGACTCAAAGTTACCCCTACAAGCAAGCATCCTGGCTCTCAGTATATGCCAGGTTACATAACATAGTGACTATGCCTTTAAATATAATTATGGGGAATATTAACCAGAAAATGTGATGGGGGCATGGAAACCACTTACAGGACCAGACTGACTTATCTAATGCCTGCTATAACATGAAGAGTTTCAGGGTGGACTCAACATCATAACCATAAGAGGAACGTTACAAGTGATGTGCTTACACCATCCGTCCTGGCTCTCCCTTAAGTGCACCCCTCAGTTCAAGGGTAACCATGAGCAACCAAAAGTCTCCAGCACCCAGCACGGGCAAGAATGTGTAGGGCACAGTCCACTTGGGAATATCTACACTTTTGCTGGCCCTGCTCCATGTGGGTCAGGGAAAGCATCCATGCAAGTTGTTCAATTTCTCCGACTATTAATTCATGGGAAGTCATTCTCTAGACACTAGAGCTCTCTATTCTGCACTTTAAAAACTTGACATTGCAAATCCTCCACTGAGCAGATATGAAAACCAAGGAAGAAGTTTAGCTGCATCTCCTGATTCGTACTTGAATCATGAAAGAAACTGGACTAGTGTTGTACATTTCTTTTCACTTGTTTTTAACAAGTAACTGATGGCCAAAGTAATGATGTGCATTGTAGAGACAGAAAAAGTACAAAGATTAAAATAATAATCACCCAGAATCCCACAACCCAGAGATTGCCACTTACAATTTTGGTGGATTTTTGTCCCTGCTCCCCTACCCATAGATGTTTATAAACCATCTCTTTTGTAATACTGAACTTATACAGCATTGTTTTGTAATCTTCTTTCTTGTCGTAGGTGGTATCTGATTTTGCACCATTAAAAATAATATTGTGAGGAGACCTTTTAGTAGATATACCTTTGTACATTTGGGCTAATTTCTCAGAGTAAAGTTGCTAAGTTAAAGGTAGTCATGTTTTAGGGCTTTTGATAAATGTAGTGTTGACCATTTTACACACCTATTATCCTTATATAAGACTACCTGTTTATCTGCCTTATTCTCTACACTAAAAAGTATTTTAAAAATAAAACTTTCCCAATTTGATTTCTAGCAAGTGCAGCTCCTCATTTTAATTTGTACTGCTTTTTAAATATTTCTGTTATTATACAGAATTGTTGGTGATTTGTTCATGTCCTTTGTCATGCCTGCATTTCTTGACCTGCAGCGGGCCCAATGTGGCAAGGCCGGTTTTGTGCAGATGACTGAGAACGGCTATTGCTCCATGCTGATGAAAAGATGTCTTTCCTGCACCTTTCCTGCCCCCAGCCTCTTCCACAGGAATGCCTTTGCACTTGTGGGTGAGAATAGCCCATCTCACACCATGGAATGTCTGTACCTGGGTCACGTCTCACCACACAGCCTGGTACAAAAATGATGCTATTTTGAAATGAAGCTTTCAGGTATGAGGTAATCTCATGTCATTTTAGTTCATAGATTAATAAATCCATAGATCCTTCCAAAATTTCAACCATCACAATTTAAATTGAAGGGAAGTAGCCAGGATGGCCTTATCTGGAAATGACCGCTCGTTTAAGTACAGGTCCCCAGGTACCCAAGAATGGAAAACAGCACCTACGGCTGGGAGGACTTTGCTGACGAACATCACTGGTCTATGCAACCAGCAACGCTGTGCTATTACAGACTATTCAAACTTTGATCAAGCACTCCATGTGGGCAAAGCCAAGTTTTAGAGTAGGAGGAGGGTGACAAATGATACAAAATGCTTCTTAACCACCTACCTACCTGGAGACACACACACACACGTACGTGCACATAAAATTATTAGGAAATGATTCAGAAACAAACCTCAAGGGAATGAAATGATCAAAAGCAAATTATTTATTTTATATTTCTTCCTGTCTTTTTCTAAAAGTAAATTCAGACTGCCTGAAGGTAAATTAATACAGTAACACCCAGATAGCTTACTCCTTTGATGAACCTGTGATAGGCACGCAAAGACTGCCTTCCTAAAGTTTGCAGGTAAAAAAAAAACTGCTTCTTCAATCCATTGGAAAAGCTTTATGTGCTTTAATTACATCCATGAAGAACCAGAAACTAGGGAATGGAAAACCTTCAGGTCTTTCATCTTTTTATTATAGTCCAAGTATATTGCACTTAAGAACCATGTATGACTTTTTTAAAAAAGATTTTATTTATTTCTTTTTAGAAGAGAGGGGAAGAGAGGGAGAAAGAGGGAGAGAAACTTCTCGAGGTTGCCTCTCACACACCCCCAACTGGGGACCAGGCATGTACCCTGACCCTCCGGGAATCAAAAGAGCAGACTTTCAGTGTGCAGGCAGGCGCTTAATCTACTGAGCCACACCAGTCATGTCACCACTTCTGACTTCATAAATTTCTAGTTACAATTTATTTTTTAAATGCCTGTTCTTTACTCAAAGACTTCTGGCATGTGGAGAGAGAAAAAAATGAAAATAAAAAGAATAAATCTTACATTTTATTATTATTTAAATCATAGGATATTTAAATTGTATGCTTTTATGTGTTTACAATGTTTTGATGCTTTATTTCATCACTTTGTTATTGGATTTAAAATTTGGCATTTTAAAGGACCATAAAGTAGTGAATTTCTTAAAATGTGCAATTGAGCTATCACGTAATCGTACACATAAAATTCAGTTTCTAATTAATCAGATTTTGTTTTATTGGGTCATCCACAATCAATTATTGAGATTCTACTGTAGTATGAGCAAAATAAATATGGATGAAGAATATTTGACTTAACTCTGTGTGGGACGTAAATTAGTAAAAGAAATAGAATATTCTGAGAATAAAATAAGTAAGTACTTCCGGCCAAGATGGAGGCATAGGTGGACACACTGTGCCTCCTTGCACAACCAAAGTTAGGGACAACAAGGATTTGGAAACAAGAAAACCACCAAAACTGATACAAAATTGAATTGTACGGAAGTCCGACAACCATTCATCCAGACCAGTAAGAGGGGCAGAGTTGTGGTGGGAAAAAGTGGAGGTTGGTGGACTGGGCGTGCAGGCAGTGGCTGGCAGACCCCAGGCACACCACCAGGGGCTAGCAGACCCTGGGCATGGGGTAGCAGCAGGCAGACCCAGTGAGGCTGCGCAGGGCGGCTGGCTGACCAGGTGGTCCCACATTGAAGCACAGATAATCCAGGCAAAAACGGAGAGTGAGACAGACCTTGCAACCCAGGGCCCCAGCCTAGAGAAATAAAACCTAAAAACACTGATTGAAAACACTTGTGGGGGTTGACGTGGCAGGAGAGAATCCCAGCCTCACAGGAGAGTTTGTTGGAGAGACCCACACAGTCCTACAACGTACACAAGCCCACCCACGCAGAAATTCACACCAGAAGGGCCCAATTTGCTTGGGGAAAGCAGTGGACAGGACTGAAATTCAAGAGAGAGCAGAGCAGTGCCATTGTTCCCTCTCAGGCCCCGCATCCAGCATCACGACCCAGCAACTGGGCTGCCCCGCCCTGGGGAACACCTAAGGCTCTGCCCCTCACTACCTAACAGCCTCAACCAGACAAAAACAAAAAACAAAAAAACAAAAACAAAAACAAAAATGGCTCAAACCAGAGAACAGATCAAAGCCCCAGAACCAATTCATCTAAGTGACCAAGAGATAGCCAACCTATCAGATGCACAGTTCAAAGCCCTGGTGATCAGGATGCTCACAGAACTGGTTGATTTTGATCACAAATTAGATGAAGAAATGAAGGCTACAGTAAGTGAAATGAAGGAAAATGCACAGGGAACCAATAGTGATGGGAGGAAAACTGGGACTCAAATCAATGGAGTGGACCAGAAGGAAGAAAGAAACAACCAAACAGAAAAGAAGGAAGAAACAAGAATTCAAAAAAATGAGGAGAGGCTTAGGAACCTCCAGGACATCTTTAAACGTCCCAA